>VZTJ01004863.1:578745-598717 GCA_013397795.1 Orthonyx spaldingii | reverse complement strand
GGCGGAGCGGGGCCTCCCGGCCGGGGCGGACTGCGGGGCTCGTCCCGCTGGAGCATCCCGAGCGCGGCGCTCCCCGGCCCCGGCGGCAGCGGTGCGCGGCTCGGTTTCCCTCACGGTGTCCGCGGCAGTCCCGGTCCCTCTCCTGCCTGTCCCGCGAATTTGAAAAGTGGCCGCCCGCTGCCCTCTCGGGGCAGCCGAACCCCCAGCCCCAAGGCGGGGCGATTTTGCCCTGCTACCGCTTTCTCCTGCCCCGGCTCGGCTGATGTTCCCCCGGGCAGCCGCTGCTTTTCACTCCGTGCTGATTCCCAACTGTCAGTCCCTCGACACACCCCCGCGCTCCAAGATGTTTGCTCCACGGATCTTCCCTCAAACATCAGGTGCTGGACTTTGCCTCCCTGCACCCAGCCCTCCTCCGGCCCTTCAGCGGATATTTGAGCTTAATCATAAAATAGTGATTCCAGGAGCACCCTCATCCTGTCAACTTCTCTGTAATGCTTTCAAAGGAGATTTCTATGCACTTCACAGTCGTGTTAAGGGGAAAAGGGCAGGGACCGAATAGATGGCTTAAAACCTGTGCGGTCTTATCCCATTCCTTGCCCCCAAAAGCCCCAACTCTGCCTTATCTCTGCCGAGCAGCTGAAAGTTTCTCAGCGGAGCGCCTTTGCCTGTGCCCGGCAGCGCTCAGCCTTGGTACCCCGCGGGCGTGTCCCTGGAGCCGCCACTCACGGAGGGGCCTGTGCCCCTGTGCTGGGGGAGAGGGCCTGCAGGGTGCGGGGTGTCTCCAGCGCTGTTGGCAGGATGTGGGTGCAGGCCTTTTGCCCTGGCAGACAGGGCTCCGGAGCCCTCTGGAGTGAGCTGCCCTCACGGAGTGCCTGAGGCAGCAGGTGTGTTCCCATTCCTGCTGTGTCAGTGCTGGTGTGTGGTGCGCCGGGGGCCGGGGATGCTCCTGGGAGGAGATTTTCTGCATGGCCGTTTGTGTGGGCTAAGAGTCAGGTTTGCTTTATTGCTCTTTTCTGCCCTGGCCAGTGTGAGTTTAGGGGGTCTCCAGTGCAGGGGGACTGCAGGCTTTGCTCTAGCCTGAAAGGAGGAAAGGTGGTTGAACACCTTCTTCGAAACTGTCTGGGGCACTGAGCCCACAGGGAGACAGGAAGGGTTAACTTAAAGAGAACAATATGACTCACTGGGTAAATAGTTAATAGAATTGCCATAACTACTTAAAATTATTTTCCTAAGCAGATGGCCAACTATTAGATAACTCAGTCTTTAGATATATTTGTTTTTAGGTTTCTTATCAGGCTTGTAAGTCTCAGACACGTGTAACTCAAGAACTGGAGTAATTGATAAATTCGTTCTTCTGCATGAGGGAAACTAACAGAGAGAGAGAGGAAACATGGTCAACCCCTGCTGTTAGAGACACCCCCGGAGCACACTGCCCAAGATTAGATAAAGTGACCAGCAGGGATGTGAGAAATATTTCAATTGAATTAGGTCTGTGGAGGAAATACCTTATTTTGAATCTCAATCAAAAAGTCAATATTAATGTCATCATGTATCACAAAAACCTATGTAAATGAAATCCTGTCTAATGTGGCAAATGGATTAAATTCTGAATTAACCAGGAAAGCTGTGAACCTCTGAATTTGTAGAGAAAACATGTGGGTACAAACTGCAAACATGTATGTGTGTACATAAAATAAAAGTGACCTATTGCAGGGTGTGAAAAAAAAAGCGAGCAGGTCTCCTTTTCAGTACTGGTCATGTGGTACGTTTGTAATTTTCATGTGTGTGTAATCTGTGTCTTTCCATATGTATTTTTATACATAAAAAATAGAACCAGCATCACCCTGTGCCAGGTCAAGGGACGTTGGCCCAATAATGATGTTTTTAGCCTCTGTCCTTCTTTCAGTGGGTGCAAAAGACACTAAAGGTCTGAGCTGCAAAGCCTCTGCCAGGTCTCCCATGTTTGCATTTCTGTTTTTGCTGGTATTTTAATAGGATGTTTCCATAAGGGCTGCTGGTGCTATTGGGTTTGGATATAATCAACTTTTGAAAGCTCTTCATCTTTTTTGTTTAGTCTTCAATAATGGATTTGATGTAGAGCCATGTGGTTAAGTTCTCTTAAGAACCACTGGGAAAAGCTCAGCCCAGCAGAAGGTTTGGGGGGCATTGCTTTGAATCTTCACTCTTCCTTTCAGTCCTGTCTCTCAGAGGGGTCTGCTCCCCCTTTGGTTTTGAGCCCGGCTGCTTTTCCATCTTGTGTCGAGGGAAAGCCTCCCCCTTTACCACTTCCTTTCTGCCTCGCTGACTGACGGCTGTATGATTTCTTGTCTGTACAGGATGTTTAAGGTTTCACAGATTTCCCACCATTATCACTATGCGTCAGCTCTTCGTTTTGGTTTGATTTCCGCCCACACGAGATGGGACAAAGCACAGCGTGGGGAAGGTCTCTGAGTTCTGCACAGCTGGGAGTGAGGCATTCCCCATCCAAAGGCTGGTGCTAACATCACTCTTGGTGTCCTGCAAAGTTTGTCCTTGTCTTCAGCTTGAACAGATTCCAGCTCTGTGCGTTGATTGTCTCATTTGATCTGGATTGCGATTAACTCCCAAGGTTGTTCTTTATTGTGCGATTTCCATCTGAAAATGGAGATGGGCTATTAAACCTAATTTTTTGTTGGACTCTAAAGTAAAAACCAGGAAAGAGATCTTGAGCTGTGTGTCTTGTAATCAGAGAAGATTCTCACAAGTCCATAGAGGGTTATTCCCTTTTATCAGGCTATCTGCTATTTAAGACCAGAAGGTTTGGTTGCTTCATGGACCATCTTCAGGTTTTGCATCAGAGCACCTGAACAGCCTTGGTGAAGCTACTTGAACAAAATAGCACCAGTTCCTTGCCTCTCTGCTAATTTTAAAATTTTAAAAAAGAGGAAGCTGCCTACTTAATGAGATGCTTCTGTAGTTAAATGTTGAGAGTTGGACTGTTAGGGGTAAAGAACTGGCAGCATTCTGTCTTGGGAGGGCAGGAGGGTCTGGGCAGATGCACAGAAGGTGATTTAACTTCTGAAGGCTTCGGTTCCTGCTGTAGAGTCAGAAGATGCCTCTCCCTTCACAAAGGTTGCATCTGTATCAGGAATAAGTATTGGTTGTATTGCACTTTTTTTTCTGCAGTAAATCTCTGTCGATTAGAATGGGCAGATGGCACATACAATTCTCAGTTATGGGAAATATCCTTAGGAGGCACTTGGAGGTCATCTAATCCAGGCCTCTGCCCAAAGGCAGGGTGAGCCATGTATTTGCCATTCCTGACATCTTTCTCTATCCTGTTCCTAAAGACCTGCACTGAAGACTCCTCACTTTCCTGGTGTGCAGGAAACACCCTGATGTCCAGCTTAAACCTCCTTTACTCTAACTTGTTCTTCATCCTAACCACAGTGGGCAACCCACAGACAATCAGCAAAGAGTATTTCAAAGCACTTCACCAAAGGCAGGTATTTGGTAAAGGTGTGATCTCCTTCACTCCTCAACCTGGGTCCCGGGGCTCTTGCAGATGGGGATTTAAAAATTTTTATTTCTTTTAAAGTTACACATTTCAAGCCCAAATAAAGTAATTTTATTACCACTACAAATGCAGCCGTGGAAGGCAGGGTTTGAAAATAAATGACAGCTACAAGACAAATTGTATTTATCTTAGATGGTAAGTCAGGGGTTGCATGCAGTAGGTTTATCACTATCTGACAGGTAACAAGATAAAAGTCCAGATCTTGCACAGGGATGTGGAAAGACCTGATACAGGAATAAAGAATACTTTACAAAGCATTTTTAGGGAACATTTACAAACAATGCATCTGAGACAATTGAGAAGTTAGTAGGGAGGGAAACTTCTTGCAGGGATGGTTTGAGCCGGGGACGGGGGAAGGAAAGGCACGCAGGCGATGAGGGAATCTTCCTGTCCCTCTCTGATAGAAGCAGAGGAAAGGGGGGTTTTCCTGGAGCTTTGGAGACGTGACGGGTGACATGCTGGGCTCCTGTCTGTGTGTTGATTAGCATTTGTGATTGCTCCCAGTTCCAGGGGGGAAGGCACTCTGGCATTCTAGTCCTCGCAGAATGGGGCTGTTTTATCTGCCGGCAGGCTGCGATACGGCATTCCCGGTCTCCCTGTGCCCGGTGTTTGTGGCTCCCAGCTACAGCCGTGGCCGTTGTTCAGCCTCTCTCCGGGGGTTTGGCTGGTGGAGCCTCTCAAAGCCCAGCCCAAGCCATGGGGTCCTGTCTGAGCATCCTCCCAGGCAGCCCCTCACCTGTCCAGGGCAGGAATGCTGCTGAACAGAGTGAAGTGCAATCTTTTAACGCATCCCTTTGGGAATGGTGAGGTTTGCAGTTTTCCCTGTTAGAAGTTTCCTCATTTAGTATTCAGACCTTAGAATCTCCCCCATTTTTCTCCTGGCTTTGCTTTGTTGGAGATGTTTCGGTTTGGGTTTGCACTATTGTGGTCTCCTCTTGCGTCTTGTCTCTCCATTTCCCCCCACCCTCTTATTTTTTTCTAACCAGGGCAACATAAATGTTTCTGCTTTCTCTGCCTGTTCTGTAATGTTGGCAAATCCCTTATGCAAATCCCCCTTCTTGTACTGGAAAAGTCCTCTACAAACAGCTGTATCATTTTGGTTATTGAGTTTTCCCCAATAGAACAGGATTGTCAGATCCTGGTATGAATCAGCTGTTGAGCTTAAGGACTTAAGGGAAGTAGGTGGTTAAATGTCATAGTCTGTGATAATAACAACTCTGGTTTCAGTATGAGATCCATATACTTGGGCACAGACTGGGATTTTCCATAGGAAACATTCCCCAGGATAAAAGACAGCTAAGAGGTATGCGGCTTTTAAATAAAATCTTCAGAAGAGAGACACGTGATTGAAATTGATTTGAATAATTACAGTTTCTACATACGTCCAATCCACAGATCAGTGCCCAGGTTCAATGGGACGGTGGAAAATCACATCAGACTGACCTGGGCTGGCACAAGCACCATTACAGCTCCTGGAGCATGTGTGGGGAAGCACACTGACTTTTAAAAAGTTTGTAAAATGTTCTGCAGCCAGGATTTTGGCAAAAAAATGACCTGTGCTGATGACTGCCTAGTCAGGGATAGTCTGGGACTGTTTTTGATAATCCCAAAACTCAGGCCTCTTTAGCTGAACCTTTTGAAGCTGAGGCACCTAACTTTGGCAAACACCTAAAAAACATTTATACTTTCTTTTATGTCATCTTGTCTCTTAGGAAATGTTGAGCCAAACTTTGCTTGACCATTATGATTCATTTAGGGTTCTTGTTAACCTTCCTACCCCGTTCCTAGAGGGAAATCTTCTTTTTCCTCTACTTAGCCACTGTACAGCCCAGCTGTACAGTGTACAGCTATGATTACAGCAGGCAAGAGATGGACACAGTCCACTTGGGAGAAAACATCCTAAAGGCTTGGGGGTATCTGTTCTGAGCACCTCCCTGGGATCCATCTCTGCTTGACTAACATCTTTTGTGTTTGGAGTCAAATGTCACAGTCCCTAAAGAATTTGCCTTCGGGGTCTTTTTTGGTTTATCCTTGTTTGGCAAAGTGTGAGGATCATGGTTGTCATGAGAAATGGTCATCTGAGATCATCTGAGAAAAGATCGCAGGTTTCTTTACAGATGGAGCTTTTCTATGATGTCTTGTTGTGCAGAGAGTGTAAAATATCTAAAGTTTTCATAGGACAGAAGGGCCACTTCCCAAGGGTGGTGGAGGTATCTCTGCTGTAGTGGGGTCCTGACTGTGGCTCTCCTCTCTTTTCTGCTCCCTCTGGACAAGAACAGCAGCTCATGAACAGCAAGCAAATGCAGTAAAATGTTTTCTGAAGTGATTTATGAGTGGCTGCTGGTTCTCCAGTGTGATGGTTTGATGTAGAAGGACAGAACTCACTGGTGAGAAGTGTCACTTCCCCAGCAGCCCTGTGCTCTCCACCCCAGCCCAGCAGCAGCTCCATCCAGTCACTGGAGCAGGAAGCGTGAGAGGTACCAGGCTGTCACTGAAGCGGATGTGCTCTGACCACAGTAGAGGGGCTTAGGAAATGAAGAAATGACTTAAGAGTCCTCAGAGCACCAGCTAAACACTGACACTCTGGGATCAGTAACAACGACATTGGAAAGTTCTTAATAAATTGGATTATAATCAAGGACTTGGGAAAAAACCAGTCCCTCTGAATACCTCTAGTGTAGGTGTGGCTGGCTGTGATAGTGGAAATGCAAGTCACCTCACAAGGGTGACAGCAATGCGGTGCAAGTCACAGCAAAGAGGAGAGGGAATGACAAAGTGAGGACATGTGGCCTCAGGGCATCATCTGAGCATCAACTCCTTATCCACAGAGGGTGGCAGAGTCCTAAAAATATCTTAAATAGCTTTGAGGCTGCAACAGAAACACTGACAGGATGGTGAGGCTGACACTGAGCAAATAAGCATTAGCAGTCAGAGTACCTTACAAAATGGATGAGGGAAGGTTGCTGGAAACAAATTAAGGGGGCAGAAAATTTGTTATTGTGGCTTTTGCCTGCGTTTGGGATGAACAGTGTTGTACAATGCTTCCATCAGGACAGGGAAGGACAGATGGGGAATCATTTTAAGTTGCATGGAGAGAGATGGAAAGAGTTATGTTTCTTCTGCTGTAGAAGGATGTTGGTTGACCTGCTACAACAGCTCTCCCTGCACTGGGGTGTCTTTTTGTTTCATCATCAGAGTTTATGCAAACACTACTGGCAGCCTGCAGGACAGTGCTCAAGGGAGCAGGAGCAGGGATCACAGGGCATGGTGGAGAGAAAACCCATACTTAGAGAAGGCAAATAGGGTTTGGGAACAATTGGATAAACATGCAGGAAAACTAACAGATGTACCCAATTCTCAACTGCCTGTTTGAAAACTTCATAGAGAAATGAGAGGCAAAGTCACACCTGGAGAGAAGTCTACTCCATTATTTTAACATAGACCAGAATGGGTGCATCAGCAATACGATAAATATCTTCAGTGTAAATTCTTCCCTTGCCTGTATTCCTCAGTGGGTCACCTCTTCTTTATATTCTGTTTCCTCATTTCTCTCATTTTGTCCTTGAAGGAAATGCTCCTCATGTGTGAACATGGCTTTAGTAGGGCTGTGAGGAGGCAGAGTTTGAGTTCTTCCCTCACACAGGAAAGGAAAACCGGCTCCTCAGAGACATGGTGGATGACACTGGCAGTAGTAACTTGTTTCTGGCCATGGTACATGTTTTTAATTATGCTTTTTTACTTGTCTGCCTTATGAAAGCCTATCCAAATGCTTCATTTCTTTAGAAATGCCACCACAGATAAAAGAACATCAGCCATCCTGAGTGCAAATAGTTTGCTCAAAAATCCAACATGTTTCGGTGTCTTTTGTTAATACATCACGATGCCTGCTGCCCAGTGAGACTCTGGTGAGCACAGGGGAGCCTTTTTTCCTTCTGTTTGTTTGATCTGGCTTATTTAACTGCTGGTCATTCAGCCTTACTTACTTTTGCCCTCCTTGGCTTTTTGTGACCATTCAAATTGGAATAATTACTGTGAGGGTTTTTTCTTGCTTTTAAACATTTATAACATCCACTTAGGAAAAGAATATGGTCAAATGTGTTCTGTTCTAATCTTCTCTTCCCCTGCCACAATAAAAATTAATCCACTTCCAGCACTTGGAGGGCAGGAGGCAAAGCTGCAATATTGGTTTGGGATTAGCCATTCCTGTCAGCCAGCCCATCTGCGTTATGACCTTCACTCGTCCACTGGGATTTGACTTTTGGGGCAGTTTTGGTTTTTAATTTTTTTTTATGGGCGTAAACAGGAGGAGAAGAGAGACACAGGACAGGCTGGCAGAGTGTGGTTTTGTCACAGTTTTTGTTGCTGTCACTGGTGCAGCAGTCTGGGTGTCTCTGGTAAATCAGTCAAGGCTTTACACCCAGGTTCACCCTGCTTCTTGCTGGAGCACAGCCTCCTTTCTTGGCCTGGCTTGCAGCAGCGATGGAAATGTAAAACAGAATTGTTGCCCATCTTTCCCATTTTTAAACTGACAGACAAAGTTCAGGGACAGTACAGGTCTCTGAAGAGCCATTTCTTCTGCCTTTCACAAGTATGTGGAGGGAAGGTTTTGAGTCTTGGAGAGCTGTTGCTTTCCTGTAAGAGGGGATTACACCAAATTTAGCAAAGCTGAAGCTCTCATTTTACTTGTTATTTCAGGAGAATTTGCAAAGCCTATCCAGAAAGCTCGTTACCCCACTGTAGGGTTTATATTACAGCAAACTTCACTTCCCAAGAGAAGACAAAGTCCATGCTTCCAAAAATCCTTGGTCCTGCATTTTTGCAGTCAGAGCATCAGTGGCTCAGATGATATTTTGGATAAAATCTGAAACGGTGCCTGGAAGGGTCAGACTGGCATGTGGAGCCCCTTGATAGAACAAAAATTTCCACATCTCCCTGTGTTCTGCACTTGCATGGGTGTCCACACAGGCAGGCGTGCAAGGCCCTCCAGGGAGGGCTGAAGGAAAGTGCAAGTGCTCCAGGTACCTGAAAGCCAAGACCGTGGTGTACTGATAATTTTGCCTGCTTTTTTTCACTTGTATCCTTTGTTAACAAAGAGCAGTCTAGAGGGAAATAGTCTATTATTAATATTTAATTTCCTCCTATTACTGTAAGCAGATGACCTGAAAGATCATTTAGACAGCAGCCAATAATAAAGCAAATTGAGGAATCAGAAAACGTATGTCTTGGTTAGCTGGGTGATGCCTCCTTCCTCCTCTTTCCTGCCCCACCCAGCCACAGCTCTTCATCCTTCCAGGGGAGGCAGGGGTGAGGATGCTCCTGGGTGAGGATGCTCCCCGCAGCTGTTTGTGAGCAGTCAGGGGCCCGGGGAAGCTGCTCTGTGTGAAGTATTCATAAAACACCAAACTTCAGAAAGGAAAGCCTTGAGCAGTAGAGAAGTACTCCTGCCGCCTTCCCTATTGTTCTCCCTAAAGAACACCTGTTTTCATTATGTTTTACAGCCCCAGTTGTTTTGCATGTTTGTGTACTGCCTGTGAGCACATAGTCTCATTTATTGTGACTTGATCCTCTGAAGTGGTGGGGAGAGACGAGATTTCTTGGAGTCTTTGATTTAGAAGATAGGGCGATTCTCTGAGCTGAAGGGATTTCAAAGAGAGGATAAAAACTGACAAGCATCTCCCCCTCCAGGCTTTGGAAAGTAGGAAACAAATGATTTAGCAGCACCAATTTTTCTGCTTGGGGCCATGTGTGAATTCAAGGATTTTCCCTAAGGGAATTAGGTAATCTGCATGTGGCTGGTACCTGGGAAGGGTCATGTTATCAAAAGGAGATGCAAGATTGTGATCTGGGGAATGAGCCTTGATGAACAGGCCCCCGTGGTCCCATGAGCTGCCTGCTGCCTCTCCTGCCCCATCCTAGAGCAGACACAGAAACCAACCCCTCTGGAGCCCAGCGAGGCTGCAGTCTGTCACTTACATGCCCACAGACTGTCTTGAGTGCACTAAGGGCTGCTGATCATCTGGAGATCTGCTAATATGTGAGAGGAGCTGTCAAACTGAAGTGTCACAGGTACTGTGAGCCTGGCAGGCACAGAGGGTGTGTCTGCTCTGTACCAGCTGACAGAGCCTGGGCAAACAAAAACCTCTCAAACCAGGATGGACTCAGCCTGGAGGGGCCCAGAGCAGGAGAGGAGCTTGTTTGAGGTGGGTGATTTGAACCAAGCAGTGGCCAAGGGCTCAGCTCGATGCTTTTGGCACTCAGGAGAGAGAAGGGGCAACACCTTGGTCCAAAGTCAACTGGAGATACCAAACCAAAGCTTGCTTAGGCTCTGCTGCTGAATTGCTTCATGGGAACGTGCTGTGCAGATGCTTTATTGAATTTTCAAGGAGGAGTTTCTCATTGGGATTGAAATATGAGAGAGAACAGAGTGTTCCAAGTCACTACAAATGAACAGAGCACCAGCTTTACAGGTTTGTGAATGACAAAAAATGTTTATTTAATAATGGGGGAAAGGCTGGATCATAGCCTGGGGTATCAAGAAGGAATTAACAAAATAAAACAAGGGCTTAATGAAGAAATACTAATTGTAGCTGTCCAGCCTGGTGGGTGATACAGGTTATTTTTCTTAAGTTTCAAGAAGCATGCCATGCTGATCCCTCAAAGGCCTGAGATGGTAAATATACACATCCCCAGTGAATAAAGCAGATTGTTAATTAATTTTTTCGTATTAGACTTGGTTGCTGAGCTTTTGGGTCTTGCATGAAGTAGACAATTCTACAATAAATTTCATCTTGCCTCTGGATCTATGTCATCTTCTCTAGATGGTCTCTATTTCATTTTGTCCCTGTGCAGTGAATTTCTAGCTGTGTAAGCAGAAAGACTGAGCCTGTTCTTGTTTTAAAGCAAGTTGCAAATACTCCTAAAATGGAGATTTGTTATGTCAGGTGAGCACTACAGCAGCTGACACTGTGAGAGAGAAATGAGGAGAGGTGGGTGAGCTCAGGTTGAACATGAACCCTCCCGGGTTGTGGCACATTCGTCAGCAGCAAGTGAGGCTTGGGTTGTGTGGCCAATAATTGGTTTTTCTAATGTCAGTGGCTACTCAGTGGCACGGAAGCAGACACAGAATGTTGTTTTGTCATGGCTGGGACACCTGCTCAGCTCCAGCCATTGCTCCCCTGAGATGTGCTGGCTCTGCAGAACTCTGAGTGTTTTCCGGCCCATCTGAGAGCAGAGGGGGTGGAAGGACATGCTGTCCTTTTCTGGACATAACATTCCGATTGCTTCAGAATAAATGACTGGGGCTTGGGATGAAGAATCAGGCCACTGTTTGTGTAAGGAGATGGGAAGTAAGGGACTAAACAAATTCAGAGATAATTCAAATTTAACCTCAGGTCATGAAACAGTTAAAGTAGAAGGTTAAAAGCTCTGCTGTGTCAGAAAACAGTGTGTGATGTAGTCCTTAACTTCAGATTCCAGCATTGTGCTTTTTCAGCATCATGCAGAGGTGTAGGAAATTTTAGGTTTGTGCTGAGCCATTAGTATGTGTAGGACCTCCACAGTGAAGTTTGCAGCTTTCCTCCATGTCCTGTTGGAGTTTGAGATGAGCCATTGAAAGGGTCAGGTTAAACAAAATGCATCTAGGATTAGTATGGATTTCTGATCCTTCTGAAGGAAGCTCTCAAACGGGGAAGAATATCCAGTAATTTTGCTTTGATCCTCTTCACTGAGGTGTGTGAGCTGTGAACGTGATGGGCAAGAGCGACATAGCAGGACTTCAGGTAAATCCTCTGAGCATCAGGGTTAAGGTGCCCGGTTCTCAGGCTGGCTCCTTCCACAGAGGAGTTCCTTCAGTTCTTCTGACTACATCTCAGAGGCGCTTGTGGGGGGATTACAGTGGGTTTATTTTCCATAGCAGTAGTTTTGGCCCAAGTATGTCACAGTAATTTGTTACATTTTTCTAAACTTGGCCGGCGCTGGAGTTTGGCCGTGCTCGTGTCCTGCATGGGAAGGTGTGAGCCTGTGGGATGTGTGTGCTCCCACTCGGTGCCCGACCCTGTCCTGCTGAGGGACTCAGAGGTTCACATCCACCTCAGAGTCTCAGGCACAGCCGTGTCCTGCACCCCCCCTTCCTCTTAGGGGCCTGTTTTGCTCACTGCTTCTTTCATTTGGTTGTTTTTTTCCTCCTACCAGCTTTTTCCTGTCTTTTTTTCCTCCCTTATTGCTCACACACATGCACAAAGCATTGTTTATTTGTCATCCTGGCCCTTCTGTTCACTCTCCCGTCAGATCTTTATTTCTATCTTATATTAATTCTAAACCCCTTCCCTGGAAGTTGGGCTGGAGGGTGAGGTATCAGTATTGCAGCTTTGAAACAAATCTTTTGGGATATGTAATGGACAAGCAGATGCTTGCAGAGTGATGTAGGAGCATATCACTGACATCCCTGAAATCCAAGAAAGTCGAAGCCATCTTTAGGAAGTTAGTGAAAAACTGGAGGTTTTGCTGTAGGAGCATAGACAATATAGAGGCTTCTTGGGGGTGTTCTTTTAAAAAGATTAAATGGATGATCTTTATCTTCCTCTTGATAGCTAGATCACACCCTGATCTCTTCTGTTGATTTCTTCCACTAAAACCAAACCAAACTCCGAAACAAGATAGCTGAAAGTGGAGAAAAGCAAGGGTTTTGAAGCATGTCCAAACCACCAAGAATCATTCACTTTCCTTTCAAATGCAGCATTAGCAATAGAGCTCTAAATCAATGAAAGGTCTAAAATTAGATTATATTCCTGTGATCAGATGTGAATCACAAGTTAATCATATTCTCTTTTATTATCACTGTCTTTACCCTTTTATTTTATCCTGAGAAATTAGGTTTCTGACTTGAAAACAGAGTGAACTGTGAAGGCATCAAACCCTGATGGGTTAGACCATGCTAGATCACCTCTGGATGGGGCCCAAAAATCTTGTATTTTGGAGGTTCGTGTTGCATCCAAAACTGAGCTCAGTGATTTATCAGTTAGTGCTGTGTTTGTCTCTCTCCTAGCCTTCTGATGTATCAAGCTGTTTCTTAAATTAATGAGAAAATATTATTGCTAAATCTTGCTAAATAAGGTTTGCAACCCACTCTGGAAGTGACAGGTGAGGACAGCAAGCAATTATCTCTTGACTGTGGCACAAAGCTCAGGGAACTGTGTTCTCCCTTCTGAGCTGAGACTGGTGAAATGCACCCATATCTGAAGCAGAGGTACGAGGTGACCTGCAGGGGTGTGCAGGTGATGTGCATCTGCTCATATGAAACACAGCTGCAGGACTGTTTCCTCACAAGCAGCACCAGCTTTAGTCCCAGAGTTGTGTGCATGACGCTGCAGGAACTCGAATGTAGCCCTGAGATGTGACACTGACATCGTGCCTGCGTGTGTGTTTCTGGGAGAGGTGTGTTTTGATGGGTGTGTTTCTGGCGGGTTGTAGGTGAAGAATGGTGCTGTCCTGGATCCAACAAACACTATGGACAGTGCAGGTATAATGAATAAATGATTTGCTTATAGGATACAGATTTACATGAACAAAAATAATGGAGTTGCAGGAGGGGAGCCTGCAGAGACCCTTGCAAAGAGTGTGCATGGTCAGCAGGAATGTCCTCAAAGATGTACCTGTCTGGCACTCCTTGAACCCTTCTCCCTGCCATGGATCTTGCTCCAGTGCCTGTATACATGAAATCCAGACAGGTATGGCCACAGAGGGGTGACCACACACGCCAGCAGTATAGCCCCCCTGTGAATGAGGGTTCATGTCCTTGCAGAGCAGGGTATTGGTGCAGCAGTTTTGTGGCAAAGCACATGAGAGTGGGCAGCACGTGATGTCTCAAATCCGGTGTTTGCGATCAGAGGGAGACAGGTGTGTGTGAAAGGCTCCTCCACCTTTCCTCTGAGCAGCCTCAGCACTTGCCAGGACATAATTAGTGGGGCTCTCGTGTTTCAGGGTAGGCTGTGGAGCAGCTGCTGAAGTGCCAGCTCAGTTGGTAGTATTGAAAACAAAACATCACTTGTTTCTCATCACCACTCTGAAATGCTGCCTTCTTGAACTTGGGTTTGACCCTGCAGCTTTCAGGATAGACAAAATGTGAGAATTTTGCCAATAATGTGTTCTTCTAGGTCTGTTTAATATCCGTTATCAATTTAATGTCCTGCTTTAATGAGATTTTGCTTTCTCCATCTCCTCCATAGAGCTGATTACTTAGTGTATGTGGTTGGTGTTTTTTCTTTTTAGAGGAAACTGCAAGTGAAGAAGTTTAATGTTTGCTTCAGCTGAAGAGAAAATTTCCCAAGTCCTAATGGGAAAAGGTGAAAAAGAGGACCGGAAGATGTTGCTAGTAGGTAAGGAGATGACAGGAAGCCATGACTAGAAGGGTGATTGTCAACAGGAAACGAAGCGCTGCAGCCAGTGTGATGCTGCTGTACAGTGCAGTTGCTGTGCTGCCTGCTGGACTCCGAGGCCTGGGGAGCAGTGTCTGTCTCCAAGAGAGATTCTCCTGTCTGTCTGCTGGAGTTTGAATATTCTGCACCTGGTTAATCTACTTTGCTGGAGTTGGCAAACCCTGGGCTTTTTTTCTTGACACCAGCTACTGTAAAGTCCTTGAACAGCTATGGGGAGAAGAATGTGTGTGTGAGCAGCCTTCCTGTGCTGGCAGCCGAGTGCTCCATGGACCCCAGGCAACTTTGAGGTGTCTTGGCTGTTCAGTGCTCTGCAGATATGAACGCTGAGCTTTGGGCCTGGTTGTTCTCACCATGCTAGTACATGGGAAGGACGACTTCCTCTCAGACATAGCCTACATCATCCTGGAACTGATCATCGCAGTGCTGGCCATCCTGGGGAACATCCTGGTCTGCTGGGCTGTCTATTTGAATAGCAACTTGCAGAACGTCACCAACTATTTTGTGGTGTCCCTGGCTGCTGCTGACATTGCTGTGGGCGTGCTGGCAATCCCCTTTGCCATCACCATCAGCACTGGCTTTTGTGCCTTCTTCTATGGCTGCCTTTTCATTGCCTGCTTTGTCCTGGTCTTGACTCAGAGTTCAATCTTCAGCCTCCTGGCTATTGCCATCGACAGAATCATTGCCATCCGAATACCCCTCAGGTAAGCACGGGCTGGGCTTGGGTGGTGAGGGCTCAACATCCCTAGAAAACACAGGTCTGGTGATGAATCAACGAAGGAAAAGTTAAATGAGGATCAGCGCTTTTTCTCTTGTATTTAGAAGAAAAGCTTTTCTAGGTCCTAAAGTCTGCCTTGGCTGCTGGATTTTCTTGTTGCTTCCTTTTCCTGTTCTTCTCTGTTCTCCTATGGTGTGTGTCCATGGCATCACGGAGGTGCTGCCTGGGAGCTGCCATTCCATACTTAGGCAACCTGTGCCCTGAGCTGCAGCCAGTGGCACCAGACAGATCACTGGGAAGGTGGATGGCAGAAAGGGGGTGAGGTCAGCTTGTCCCCCTCCCTGTGGGGAGGAGGGAGTTTCTGTCTGAAGCTGCAGCAGCAGGGCTGGGGGGAGGGAGGTGGGGTTTTCTCTCAGGGGTCCAGTGAATGTGAAGGGAGAAGAAGCAGCAGGCTACCACGAAATGGGCCTTAGGAAGATTTGGACTGGCTTAGGCACTGCCTCTGGAAGCACAGCATGTAGTAGGTCAAGGTGGAGGCTTGTCCCAACCCATGCCTGCAGATGGTGATTTTGTGGTCTCTGCAATTTAAAGAAAGAAAAGGACATTTTAATGACTGACTGCTACTTGGTGTGTGACCAGGGAGGCTGACATGGGACAAGGGGAAGTTTTGCCACACACACAGGCTGCGGCTCAGGTCAGTTTTCCAGGAGCACATCGTTGTGATGGGCTGCGTCTGCCCACGGGCGCGAGGCAGCGCTGCATTTCTGTGACAGGGCTCTGACTCATTCACTGAGCTCCAGAGGTGGGGAAGAAGCCCCTGGAGAGGCTGGTGCAGGAGAATTGTAGGAGTCTCCTTCCTTCCTGTCTTGTCCTTAGGAGGATGCAGCACGCTCTCAGGAATGGCGAATGTGCCTTCCTTTCCTGAGCAACCAATGTGACTGCAAAAATGGAACAAATTTCTGATTTTTGTGCTCTCAAGTTTGAGTTTTTGACCATCCTCACTCTTCTTGAGCTTAAATCACTTGTGCTGATCTGTGCAATTTAGTTCTGTCTCTTCTGAATACTTTGGTCATGCAGCACTTATGTCAATTAACACGAACCTTCTGTTCAAAACCAGAATGGGAGCCCTGGAGAGTGGAAAAATTGCCTTTCCATGTGGACCAGTGCAGCCAAGTCTTTCCTGAAGCCTCGCCTCAGCAAGTTTGTGCTGCTATAACATTACCTATAATGGGTAGTTTCCAAAGGCTATTGGTCATACCTGTTAGAGCCTCTAGTTTTGATGTAGTTGTAAGGAATAACTGTTCCATTCCATTGCAGAGAAAACTCTGTCGATATTAGTTACCTATAAACTGGACTGTCTGCACTTTTCTACAGTTCTGCTATAGATGATTTCAGTTTATAAACCAACATAATGATAAATGGTACAAGGAAACATGTAGAGTAGCCCCTGGGAGCTGCCTCTGCCATGATTTTGAGAAGCGTTAATGTCTTGATTTCATCTCTCACGAGCTAAGTCTGAGGACTTCTGCTGACAGTTTAAGCACTCTTATTGCTAGATGATGACTTGCCAGGAAAGGGATTTTAAAAATCTGGATTTCTGCCCACTTTTTGGGCTATCACTGTAACTATATTGTCTTGAAAATGTAATTTCCTGGAACAGACAAGGTAAAGAGTCTTTTCAAAAAACCAGACTACATCAGTGCTGGGCACAACACTGGTTTCACTATCTTGTTTTGGAAAAAACAGAGGATGCCCTCTTCCACCCCAGGAACAGAGGGATTGATTGGATGCAGAAACTCACAGGTAAATCCATGGGTTCCTCCTCCTCCCTGTCCTCTGCTGGTTTGTCTTTTCACAGCAGGAGTGATGAACTTGTCAATTGTGTTTCCCCTTAAGAATTTATGGATGAATAAGCATTAGATTTACAACCTCAGACATGCTGAGAAAGTGAAAGCTGATTATCTGAAGAGGGAAATGTGGTATAATTTACATTGCCCACATACTCATGCTTTTTTCTTTTTCTAATATCTGTTTGTCTCAAAAATGGGTCAAGCCATTTGATGGAAAGTTCTACCACTAACAGTGTGTTGTTTTCACCCCATCCTTTAATACCTGGGAAGGCCCCTTCTCCTCACAGGACATGAAAGGTACCACCACATATTCCTAATATTCATTAGCTGAATCATCTTTAATAAACCAGACTTCCTTCACTCTAGTAAAAGCAAAAAGGGCCAAACCTGCTTTTTATTCTTCTGTTTCTCTTTAAATATTTCATGTCTGTTTTGTACTAATGAAGATAACTGCATATGTGGATGTGTATTCCCACTGAAATAAACTGTCAGTATTAAGACGGCAGAAGAGTGGGTTTTCTGATACTGCTTGGTTTTGGACCCCTCCATATCTTATTAGTTATTAGTTACCTTTGAAATTGGTTTTCTATGGAGAAGAGACCCTCCTCCAAAAAACTGCAATGAGAAAAGACATTTATAGGTGAATTTTAAAAATGGATAAAAACTCATTTGTGAATATCTTATGTGTTCTGCCTTTCAAACAATTAAAATGTTTTGTAGAATTTGGTACATTTTCCATAAGTTCTCAAGGACTTTGCTGAATTCTGCCAGGTTTTATACAAATGTAACACTCTGCAAGTGGCAGTAAGTCACTCCCAAGGAAAGGAGCCCGAGCCATTGTTCACTTTAGGACAAAATGAGGTCTCTCACATGGCAGGTACCTGAAAACCTGCACTGGCTAATACCAAACCCCCAGGTGCTCTGAAAAAAACTGGCTGTGAGTCTGAGCCCCAGGATGAAGCCCTGGTCCAAGAACAATTGCTGCTTTCCAGGCTCCGTGGTGCCAGTAAAAGTTCCGTGGGCACCATGCCCAGCCACGTGCTCCTGTGCAGGCCTTTGTGTAAAGATATTCCCAGGGGAAGGACAGGTAGCTCCAACACACTGGAAAGAGAGGGGAAAGTTTCCTTCCTGCAGCCAAACAGAAAAGTCTTCTGAGGTTACTGAGCTTGCTGCTTGCTCTCTGTGCTGGATTTGAAATGTACACTCAGGGGGCATGAACATGCAGGCACGAAACATGCAGGTCATAGAGTGCCAACTGCAGGCCTTTTCCTCTGATGAAAGCTGCTTTTGCTGCTGCAATGCTTCTCTGGGGAAACATTATTAAGGTGCAGCTCTCTGACATTTGGAGCTTTGGGGCTGATTTATCCCGTGTGGTGGTGATTTAAACTGCAGCTCTCACATGGTACTGGGATGTTTTTCTGCCAGAGGATGTGAAGAACTGGCTTCTCAAAGTCTGGAGTAGGAAGAATGTAGGAGAGATGAACACCAACCCTGAAAAAAGTATAGGATGTGCAAGGGACCTTTGTGCCAAGAACAGCCTGTTTCAGTAGTTGCTTTAATTCTCTAGGGTTGCCTTCTGAAATGCTCATATGTGAGCACCTAAACCAGTGAATCAGGGATTTAATGTTTTATTGTCAGTTTGAGCCATATGTGGACTTATTTCTTTCCCTGCTCATAATAGACCTTTTGACTTTATGGCAGGCATTTCCTACATAAACTCATGTTAAATAGATTTAGGGCAGGTTCAGCCTAATGTGAGAAAAGAGTAAGTCCCCTCCTTCTTTGAACATGGGCACGGCTTTGAAAGCAGTGTCTTCATGGCACGCACAGAACTTGCTGTTACCAAGGTTTTATTCAGGAAGCTGATTATGTCATGAGCAGAACTGTGTCTGCCCATCTTTCCTGCTTCTGCTGTTTAGAGAAGAGATAATGCTGGGCACCTGTGCTCACCTGTGGGATCCCACCGCCCCCGTCTCCATAGCACAGACAAGCACCAGGATCAGCTGGTACCTGGCAATAGGGGAGAAAGGTTCCTGACCGAGGGGTTTGGGAAAGGGTGTTTAGTTGGTGTGTGTGAAGGTCTCCGTTTGATTTCTTGCCCTGCCACAGATTTCCTGGATGATCTGGGATTGCCAGTGTCTCTCATTTCCAGATACATGTAATAGGGACTGAATATCATGCTTGGTCCTGTCCCTGATGGCTGCAGCTGCCTGAGGTGTGGGCTGTTGAGTGGATGTGTTCAGTGAACAGCATTTTGTAGTAATTTGTTAAACACCTTTGAGCACTGCTGGAATTCAGATCAAAGTCCTCAGCTGAGCACAGGCTTTCTGGGTGATGCAGTAAAGGTGTCTGGAAAATGCTCCACACCTGGCAGAGGATGTGCAGTGCTGTCCGCCAGAGGAGGGTTTGGAAAATCAGCAGGATGGCTGGACACTGTGATGTTGAGTTAGGCCAGCTACGTATCATACAATGTATTGGAAGATTTTAACTTCTCCCTGAAGACTCTGTGAACAGACTACCAGCTCTGTCTTCCACCAGTCTCACAGACTCTGTGCAGGAATCTTTGCCTCCATGACACAGAACTTAGTCCAAGGACCCAGAAGTGTCACATCCACAACCAAGTTACTAGGCAGCCCAGAGGAGATGTACATTCTCCAAGGGCAGCTGTTCTCCTGCAGTCATTTTGCCAGCTGGGTGGTTGGGAGAGCAGCAGGGCAAGTGAAACTATTTTGGGGAAAACATTCACATTTTCATGTGTTTACAAAAGTGGGTTTTGCTTTTTAGAGGAGGCAGGTGACCCTATCCCCACACTCAGAGCCACCATGAGCATCCCTGTGCTCTGCACTAAAGTCCTTTGTGTCTGGAATTTCACAAGTAGAAGCGGTTGTTTGTGTAGCAAGTGCATTATTTCCAGGAAGCAGGAGAACTGCTGGTGCACAGACAATCCAGGGCTGTCTGGACACATCAGACATGCTGCAAAGTCACCTGCCAGCTATGCAGAACATGGGCTGCAGGTGTGACCAGCTCCTTTCAGCAGGTTGTGTCTCCTGCATGGTGTGCCAGCAACGCACAGGATAGGGGATGTGTCTGGGAAGTCCTGAGCTTACCTGAGCTTACCCTGTAGAGCTCTGTAACACTGAGGATATGGAGAGTGGCTTTGGCCTGGCTGCTGTGAGCCTGGAAAGATACTGTCCTGGTTTGAAAAGACAGATGTCTTCTAAGGAAGGCAAGAGCCTCCCTTGGAATAGGAAATGTAACTCCCTTCTCTCTAAATTAGTATAATTTTGAAATTAAGGGGCTTTCAGGCAATAATATGAGAGAAGGAATAACAGTTCCTTACTAATATATATCTATATCTATATCTATATCTATATCTATATCTATATCTATATCTATATCTATATCTATATCTATATCT
>VZTJ01004863.1:539313-578591 GCA_013397795.1 Orthonyx spaldingii | reverse complement strand
AAAACCCCGGAGCTGTAGCAGAGGTGTGGCAGGGCTGGCTGGGGCAGCCCGGCTCCCAAACCACGGCCGGCAGAGGCTGGCTCCCTGGAAGGGGGAAGGGACTCGGGGATCCCGGGTTTTTCCTTCCCTTGAGCACCGGAGCAGATGGTGAAGGGTCCTTTGTTCGGTGGAGTAGGGTGGTAAATAGGTCCCAGTGCAAGAGCCGCTGTTATGAGCAGAGCTCTGCTCATGGTAGAAGCAGGCAGCAGGAGACAGAAACCTGCAGGGGCGACAAGTTCTCGCCGGAGCATCTCTTCCCTCCGTTTGCAGAGGAGCAAACAGGACGAGCAGCTTGCCCAGCCCCCTTTTTCCAGCTCAGTTCTCGCAATATCCCCAGCCCTCTCCGAGAGAGAACCCAGATAAGAGAGTAGCTGGCCAGGGAGTAACTAGCCACACCTTTTCCTGAGCAGCTTTCTTTTGTCATTCTTAAGTACCCAGTCATTATGGTATCTTAGCAACATATGGGCAAAAATTCTCTAAGATAAGAAAAATAAAAGAAAGAATCCTAAACACCAACAGATACTGAGACAAAGTACACAAAGTCTTCAATTACATGTTTAAGTTGATAAAAGGAAAGAGTCCAGGAAAGCCCATCTGGACTAAAGCCCTACCTCAGCCAAGTCAGTAAGAGGTGTCTCATGTGGATCCTAGAAATTAAGCTCTCCTAAACAAATTAACACTTCTCAGTGGGTACCTGGCCAACACAAGGCCATTAACTATGTCACGAGATGCTGTGAACTTTCTGTCTTAACCCTGGGAGATATTTAGCAAGGTATTATGGACATGCGTTCCAGCACAATACACTGCAGCTGGAAAGCAGCTTGAGTTGAGTGCTGTTCCGAAGCCTTGTAGAGCTTCTTGCATGGGAATCCCCTGAGGGTAAGAGGGAGGGGGAAATGCAGGGGGGGGTGTTTGTCTGGAGCAGTAATGAATATATTTTTAGTGGAAGGGAAGGGACATTTCTAGTCGTGGGATAACAGCTGCACAATTTCAAAATTCCTTTGACAAGATGTAGCTAATTCCAGGGCTCAGGGGTTTGATGTTTTTGGGTTTTGTTTGTTTGTTGGTTTTTTTGGTTTTTGTTTTTTGGTGGGTTTTTTTGGTGGGGGTTTTTGTTTGTTTGGGGGGTTTGGGTGTTTTTTGGTTGGTTTTTTTTGTTCGTTTTTTGGGGGGTTTTTTGATGAGTTTTTTGGCGGTTTTTTTGTGGGTTGGTTTGTTTGTGGGTTTTGTTTGTTTAGTTGGTTTGTTTTTTGTTTTTTCAAGCTTCAAGGGCCTTCAGCTACTCTCTTGCTCCCTGAGTGTACATTTCAAAGCACAGATGCTGTTTGGATGTGTCAATGAGGCCTGAATGGAGCAGCTCTCTGCTACCATTCAGGCTGTGCCCTTTACATCCCTTAAGCATTTGGCAGGATCCACTAACTGCTGAAAAAAATTTTTTCTCCTCAGAATCAACTGAATTCCTCCCTCACTTCTGGAAGAACAGTTTAGGTGTGTTTTGCCTGCTGGGAATTGTGTGGTTGACTCCCTTATCCACTCATTCTTTTCTGATTTTGAAGTGAAACTCAGCCTGATGGGTCTTGTTTTTTCCAAGGCCCATTGTCAGGGATTTAAAGCATGTGCAGGATGTCCATTCTTTACTGTGCAAAAGCAGCCTCTCTTCTCCCCTCTCTTGAATTTGTGTTGGGATAGGAGCATGAACCTGTGGGAGTAATTATGTCATTGGGAGATGGAAAGATTTCTGTGGCTTGTTGTACTATTTCTTTTAATGCTTGTTTTCTGAGAGAATTCTGGGGGCAGAGGGAGAAGGGTAAATACTGGGAGTCCAGTGCTACTGTCCGATTGCACACACATGGGTTCAAATACAGTGTGGGACCCACCATGGACAATGTGGAAATCCAGCCTTCTACTTTCCATGTTGAACATTACCCAGAGAAGGAAGATTTTCATAGGGAAGAGCTGGTGGGGTCAGCTCAGGACTCACAGTAACCTGTGAGGCCTTGGAAAGTGGCTGAAATTTCAAACCAGCCAAGGTCTCCGCTGCACTGTCAGATTCTTACCATGGTGCTTATTGTTTCTTTCAACAGGTCTTGAAACAGGTCAACTGTTAAGAGCACTGGCTTCAGCCAGGCATATCAATACCTCCACCACTGAGGTCCCTTTGGTGTGTGCAGTGCAGCCCATGGCACACCACTAGTCAGAGAATTGTCCTAAGCTTAATTTCTCCTTTCTGAGAAAAACATGGGGTCGACTTAGCTGGGCTAGTGAGGAAAACTGCTGACTTGTCTCAGTTATTTCAAGAAGGTTGGTGGTGGTGGTCTTCCTGAAAGTGCCGTTGTGGAGCAGAGTGAGGTGCTATGCAAGGCAATGCCAGCCTGGCTGCTGCAACTGAGCCAGCAGGATTTCCCTGGAGCACACCAGAATGTAGACGCAGGGCTGGTGGCACTGTGCCTCCAGGTTCTTTTGTGCTATTTCGTTTACAGATCTCCTGCAAGACAGACGTAACAATTCCATGCTAAAAGGCTGCTCCTTTGCCAGGAAGGAGACACTGCCTTAGCCTTTGGCAAGAGACCCGCAGTGGTCTTCATCATACGGATCAGAGCAGTGCTGTTGGTTATCCAGGCTGCAAGATCTATGTGCACGCCCGAGTGGACTGGTGGAGTGAAGGAGCAGATGAAAACTGAATCAATTTCCCTGCTTTTCTGTCAACTATTCACTGCTTAAAGGAAAGGGGAGGGAAATAGGTGGCAGACAGTGTCACCATGGAGCCCTCACTGTGCTGCATGGATTCTGCACAGCAGTGCAAAGGCCCCTCTGATGACGCAGGTGCCTTTCTCACTGTCTTCTGGAACACAGGGCCATTGTGAGGTTGCACGGGTGCCAGGAGCTTGTTGAATGACGCTAATATATCTCCCATCTCCTCTGCTTTACAGGTACAATGGCTTGGTGACCGGCTCTCGAGCCAAAGGCATCATTGCCATCTGCTGGGTGTTGTCCTTCATCATTGGCCTGACGCCAATGCTGGGGTGGCACAAGCGTGCGCAGATCGAAGAGCTGGGTTCCAACAGGACCTCTCTCATCAACTGCAGCAACAGCATGGTGGCGTGTCTCTTCGAGGCCGTGGTCACCATGGAGTACATGGTCTACTACAACTTCTTTGCCTGTGTGCTCCTGCCTCTCCTTCTCATGTTTGGTATCTATTTGAAAATCTTCATGGCAGCCCGGCGCCAGCTCAAGCAGATGGAGAACAAGATGGTACACGGAGAACGTTCCCGCTCCACTTTGCAGAAGGAAGTCCATGCAGCCAAATCTTTAGCCATCATTGTTGGGCTGTTTGCAGTCTGCTGGCTTCCACTACACATTATTAATTGCTTTACCCTTTTTTGCCCAAATTGTGCCCACGCTCCCCTCTGGCTGATGTATCTGGCTATTATCCTGTCTCATGCTAACTCAGTTGTAAACCCCCTAATTTATGCCTACCGGATCAGGGAGTTCCGATACACCTTCCGTAAAATCATCAGCCAGCATATCCTGGGCCAGAAGGAGCCATTCAAGGCAGGAACAGCCAGCTCCAGGACTTCCACCCATGGTGGGGACACAGAGAATGCCAGCATACGGATCAGTGAGTATGCACTAGAGGTATACACCAATGGAGAGATCCACAGGGATCCCAAAAAGCAGGACTTAAACAAATGCAAAGCTGGCTTGGAATGGCATCAGAATGGAAATACTCTGGACCTGGAGACAAACGGGCATCTCCCACACTCTTGCAAAAATGGGATTCTCTCAGATGTATGCCTGAACAGAGAGCTTCACAGTGAAGAGCTAATTGATGCCCAGGTGTCTTACTCAGATCTAGAAAGAGCAGCCTTTGCTGCAGCTGATGTTTCCTGATGAGACTTTCGAAGTTTTCCTGGTAGAATTATTTTCTTTTCCACTGGTGACCTCTGCCATGGCAAAAAGGGAGGTGGGGGGCGGGGGGAGAGCAGTGTATTCAGATCGCTGTGGAGAAAGGGGTCCATATCCTGGACTGTTGGATGATCCTAAATACCAGACTGGAGAAAAGCCAAGAGACCACTGAAGTGGACTAAGGAAGGAGGGACATGTTACCCATCAATGACCGGTCACCAGGAGCAGTGCCAAGGTCGAGGATGGCATTTCAAGTTCAGCACTGGGAGACTGCTGATGCAGGGATTTTGTGACATTGTGCTGTACTGTGCCTGTGGTTGTATGTTGGTTTCACTGTCTTTACCAATGGAAATAGAAGCATGGCTGGAAGTATTCCCTGAATAACAAAGAGCAACTGGGAAGGGCCTCTTAGTACTGTGGTCCTGCAACAAGCAGAAGGGGGGGATGGCAAAATCTGTTGTCAGGAAGGATGCCAGGAGCTGCTTGGAGAGTGAAGGAATTTACCTGATGGGAACTCTGGATACTTTCAACCATGGCACTTTGTCTTTCAGTTTATGTTTTTAAAGCTTATTCTGCAACAGGTTGCTCAAATGGTTTCTTTCCACATGATGATAAGATTACTTTACGTTAAATTATAAAAGAAGGACAAGAACTCATATCCATTCTCTGAGCGCTCAGTATTCCAGATGCACGTGGCAAATATAACCTCTGAGCTCTCCACTTTGTCCAACAAATCACCAAAGCAAAGCCTGTAATACAGATTTCCCTTGGCAGAAGGGCTGTTAGCAGGACATGGTGGTTCAGGCCAGCGTTGTGGGCTGTGTTCTCCGGGCAGGGCTGTCAAGGGCTGTGGGTGTGTGAGCTCTCTGTAGGCTGGTGGCACTTTCTGCTTTCCCCCTGTCTCTGTGCTTGTCCTCCTGAGCTCCCAGAATGCAAATTCTTTCCATGGCCCCAGATGTGTGTGAGGGGAGGTAATATTACATATTTCAGTCATCTTCATCCTCACGCAACAGGATGCAGGATTTTTTTTCTTCTTTCTTGGGATAGGGAGCAACCCACACACATACCTTCCACTTAGTTTTGGAATTCCAATGAGCTCTATTTAAACACCTTTTCTACCATGATTTCAGTTCTTTCCTGTGAAGCCTGACATGTGCCTGTGGTGCAGAGGCCAACAGAGCTGGGCCTGTCTGATGCTCCTACTCTGAGAAGCTGAAAGGTGTCAGTAGCATTTGAACTCAGCTTAGAAACTGCAGTTTCTACTTTCTGTAGAAGAGAACAGGCAAATTTGTGTTGTAGCAAGTGTACACACTGATGTGGTTTGTTGCA
Source organism: Orthonyx spaldingii (assembly GCA_013397795.1). Lineage (NCBI taxonomy): Eukaryota > Metazoa > Chordata > Aves > Passeriformes > Orthonychidae > Orthonyx > Orthonyx spaldingii. The sequence goes on along the minus strand of VZTJ01004863.1, from coordinate 573,317 downwards.
GAGGTGTTTCACAGCAGTTTGATAGTTTTCTGTGTCGCAGGAAGTTTGGCACCTTAAGGACAGCAGAAAGCCACATCAGCTTGAATTCTACCTGAAGATTGTCTGGGTTTTGTTTTTCAGACAAATAATCTATGTCCAATACTATCAGTCTTCTGAGGAAACAGGCAGTAGTGGTTCTACTGGAAAACAAAAAGTCTGGTAATTCCAGGGATCTGAAGCTTATTCCCTAGCTGAAAACATCAGAAATATCCCCCAATCTGGTTCCTTCTCGTGTCTGTTCACTAACATTTCAGAAGCCGAGGGAAACTGGATTTTCATACTTGAGGAAGAGCAGGTTAGGTTTGTGTGTTCTTATTCCATGCTTATTTTATATATTGTGAACTATTAAAATGAAAAATCAGTTTTGTTTTGAGGAGAATTTTCTTTTTGCCAGTTTTTCCCCTGAACCTGGGGAGAAGTTTGTGATGCTGAATATGTTTGAGTACATAGCTGCTCTGGGGTAGCACAAAGCTTACTGTGAGATGGATAAAAAGACGTGGCTGCCACCACAGTCCTTAGCAGAAAGACAGGGCAATTTGTAAAACAATAGACTTCACGATTTAATTGAACTGCTGCTTTCTTGGCCGGGCTCTTCCCTGTAATCTGACATCAGAGGAGAGGATTATCGCTCCAGCACCATTAAGGAACACAAAACCATTTCCCTGTGACTGACGTCATAGCTAGTTCCTTGGTAGGGTGACTCGGGATCTCGTCTGATCTTTCTTCATGGAATATGTCTGTAGGTTATTTGTGTGATGGCTCCTCTGACCTCCTGTAACAGTGGCAGAGGAACTCAGGAAAATGGGGGCCTGTTCTCTTCAGGCCTCAGCTGGGAGCTGAAATGTTTCTAAGAATAACACAAGCTTACATCCGATACTCATGTCAATAACAATCAGGTCCACAAAGATGCAGAGTAGGGAAGGAAGTGTGGGAAAATACCAGCATTGCTCATGTGCTAGAACATACATGAGAGCAGAAATGTTGCCTATTGAGCTTTAGCTGCCATTGTAAAGGAATGGTTTGCACCACATTGGATCAGACTTTCAACAGCTGGTATGGATTGGTTGCTTTCTATAGTTTTCTGAGCATCTCCACACTCAGTTAGGGCAGTTTCTTGCTTGGTTATCCCAGGAATCAAATTGATCTATCGAAAAATTCAGGATTGTTTTGCTTTCCAAATTGCTCTGGAAAACTTTCCTGCGCAACCAGATCACCATGCGAGCTTACTGACTTTCCAGATATATTGACTTTAGCTTTTGTGTTGCTTCTTGAGCTGCCCCCAAGCGTGTCCAGTCCCTTTCAATATTAGTGATCCAGACTTAAAGTGAAAAGGGTGTGTGAAGGGAGTGGGCTGTGTGCAGGAGGAGGTGCAGGGTATGGAGAGTGTGGTTTGTGGAGCTGTCTGCAGTCACAGGCAGGAAGGGATGGCAGCTGCACCACATGCTGAGCCTTCTGGCAAATGTATGGCTGAGATGGACCCTCAGAGGAGGTTTCTGAAGCAGTTGTTGGGGAGAGCAGGAGCCTTTTGAACAGAATTTTGGACTTCTTATTTCTTGTTTCCTATGGATCATAATTTCCCAGCTTCCTGCTTTTTGGTTTGTTTTCCTTAAAAAAAAGAAGCAGTATGTCCCATCAATGAAGTGTGCTCTTTCCTTCTCCTGGCAGCTCTCCACTCTTGAGAGAAGTACCTGCCTTGCAAACTTCCTAGGACCACTCATATCCCCATTTTTCTTCCAGCTGGAGAATGTTTAGCTGATCCAGCTGTTCTGGATAAACAAAGATGGTGCCAAGACAAAGGGAAGAATGAGGTGACTATCAGGAGAGGCTGGAGAAGACTTTCTTGGGAATCCCAGGTGCAATGAGTCCAGAGAGTAGGAGCTGGAGTCGGAAGAGACTAATTTCATTGAACAAGAACTTCTTGCTAAAAAAATCTGAAGATGCATAGGGAGATGTGGTGCCTCATTTGGCATGAGGGCATTCCATGAATTTCAGCATTCCCTGAAGACTCTTAGGCTCCAGGGTTTATTTGCTTTATAAGAGTTTTGGAGAAAGCAAAGTTTGATCAGTTGCCAGGAGTAATTTTATCAAGAGTTCTTGGGGCTCTCTCTCCTCAATAGGGCACTGCTTTTTGTGTGTGCAAATAAATGCACTTACAGCTGTGATCTGCAGAGTCCCTTTTGGATCAGTGATATTTCAGAGCTCTGTTCAAGCTTGAACTGCAGCCCTTGAACCGTGAAGCAATTTGGCATGGTGGGACAGCTGGGAGTACTGGAGACTGAAAGGGTTTCTCACTGGTCCCAGTTGGTGCTAGGGTGCAGGTGGACTTGAAGTGACATAAAATAGTCAGAAACTTTGATCATGTTTTTGAAAAGAGGCCTCAGGGGATGCTGGTGGATATAGAGAAGGCTCTAAGGTGTAGGAGACTGGAGGGTCAGGAAGGACAGGAAATCTTGGTAGTGAAGGAGGATTTGTAGAGTAGGTGTTTGGGAGGATTTCAGGGGAGCAGGAATGTGCTGGGAGGTGCTGTGGGGTGTAAAGATGATGCTGGCTTGAGACCAAGGTGTGACTTGCTGAGGAAGGACTCTGGAAGGGATGTACAGCCTTACAGCTCTGCTGGGGTCACTGCAAGGATCAGCCCTGCGTGATCTGGGGTGTGCAGAGGGTTGACTTTCTATGCTCTGTATTGGCTGAGGCAGGGATGGTTCTTATGAATTATGTCCTTTCCAGATACACTGTCCCATTTCATGAGCACATCCAGGTATAACAAATCCCCTTCTGCTTCATGAGCATGGGCCCGACCTAAAACCAAATCCATCCAGCCAAATTCTGTGGAAGGACAAACAGGCTGCAGTGGTGTTGTGATGCATTAAACTTCCATGTACTCTTGGGTAGTGTTTGCTAAATTCAGCTGCCTAAAAATCAGTTCTCTCCCAATTTGTTTTGGGCATCAAATTGCACTGAGTCATTTCAGAGGTTTTTTTTTCCAGCCCTGAGCTTCTGGCTGTCTTTATGGCAAAACACATCAAGAATAACAAAAATCACCAGTTCCTCATTTACATGAGAGGTGACTAACCCTGACAGGTGAGAATGCCCAAAGTGGGCCAATATTGTGTGTAGCTCCCCATCTTATTTGCCTGCTGGGACTGTTCACACAAGGATGTGTTAAAATCAAGACTGGAACCTGTTGATCTGAGAACATCCTTCGCTCCCCCCACTGTCTCAGGAGCTGGTGTTCCTGCCCTGTCCTGTGGAGGGGCTCTCTGTGGTCTGCAATCCAAGACACTATGAACACCCTGCTGCACATGCTGTCAGTATGAAACAATTACTCTTTTAATTTAAATGTTTTATGATATAGGTGTTGTTTTCCCTCTGTCAGTNGGGGAGAATCTGTGCATGCAAATGTATTTAAAGTGCATTGACCAAAGGTTTTTTTGAATCTGTGAAGTTTTCATATCTGTGAAGTCATCAGACTGCTGGGCAGTGAGGAGCCACTGGTGCTGCAGAGTCTGTCTTGGTTACATTTCTTAATAAGCATTAAAGTAATAAAATATGTTTGTAAAAGAGAGTGTGAGTACCTTTGTCCCAGGAAGATCCGGCTGGCTGGATCTTGTGTGCAAGTATTTTCTTATTATATTATTAGCTTTCTCCACAGATTGATCCTTCTGGAGAGCTCTCTCCCTGGTGCTGCCTGTGCTTTCACAGAAGAGATGAGCATGGGCTAAGGTGACAGACCCAAATGGACTAGAAGACTCCTCCCATCTCTGACATTCCGGGATCTGTCATGATGGCAGTAGGAGAAATTGTTCACAGCTGTGCATGGAACACATGGTAGAGCTGTTTTCACCCAAACCACTGCCCTGGCAGGAAAAAGGGTGTTCCAAGCAGGACCTGAGGGTCCATAACTGCACCATGCAAGAGCTTTGTCAGCTGTGACTGGGGCCATCCCACTCTGCCAGCTCTCCTTCCATATGTGGCCCTGCCAGTGCACCTCAGACCATCACCCTTTCAGACTTCGGCCCAGTTCTTGCCAGACAAATTAGTCTGGAAAGGCAGGCAGGAAATCTAGATGCTACTGTGGTGTTTCTCCTGTCAAATCTGAGCAGTGCTTAAACAGGAGTAATTTCCAGCTTTTTCCAGCTGGCAGGTACTAATGTATGTCTAAGGAGGCTAACGAAAGTCTGTTCAATCCAGGAACACTTGGAATTGGGAGGTTCTGAAATGAAAGTTCACCAGATAGCCATCAAAAGAGGTCATTCCCTCTTTTGGGTCACTTTGCAGCTGTGCTCAAGGCCTCCTCACAGGAGGCCCCAGTTTGTGGAGAGGCACTGGCACCCTGGTGCTCTGCAGCCAACTGTCCAAGCTGTTCAACCAAGTGTGTAATTGAAAAGCTTTTTGATTTTCCCTCCTTTCATAAACACTGTGCATTTTGTTCTGCAGCATCAAAGGCTGGGAACTGCAGAACAATGGGCATCTGCAGGAGCCCAGCGGGAACAATGCTCGTACCTAAGAAAGAGAACTTGGAAGAACAGAGAGAGCTCCCATCTTAACAACACAATTGGCCTGATCAGGAAATCTGTGCTCAGAGATCCACACCTTGGCTCAGTCACCTGGAGCAGTTAGACTTTGCAGGGCTTTTGCTGTAGACAAGAGCTGACTGCAGCACTGGGGAACTGCTGACATTTCTGTATGATGAAGTAAGATGGGGCTGTGGATGATTGGTAGGTTTTCCCTACCAATGGGAGATAATGATTTTGGCTAAAGAGTTTTTCACAGTATTTAAAGCAGCAGGATCTTCCTTGTCACTTTTGCTCCCAAACAGGAAATCTTTGCTGCTAAGCATAATACACACAAGTGCCTGCATGTGTTTCAAGAAATTTCAGGTAGTTAAAAAGCTCTGAGCACCTCTTCTGAGGCCCTGTGGACCTCACAATTTACTTTCACAGGAAAGATTCCTCCAGTTTTGCATTTGACTGTGACCATGTGAGAAATGAGATTCTCTGTGTGTTCATTCATGGGAAGGAGACAGACTTTTGCCAGCTCAGAGTGATCCTGGGAGGAATCCACTTCTCTGATCCCACAGATAAGCACCTCAGGTTAGATGATGTGACTCACTGCAGCTTGGAGTCTCGCTGAATAGTAAGTGGAGCCGTGTTCCTCCCTGACTTCCCAATCTCCTCTTCAGTGTTGTTCGGATAACGAAGAGGGGCATCTCTGGATATTGGAGATGTTTCCTCAGAAATGACCCAGTGGGTGGAGTTGTTGGAGGAGTTTTGACTGTAAAATGCAGTCATTTCTCTGCTTTGAGACTGCAACAGTCACTGCTAAGATCCTGCAGTGTCAGAAAAGTGCTGTCTAGATCTCAGAAAATCAGAATTTCATTTCAAGGATTGGAGTGCTTGCAACACATCAAAGAGAGTTTGGCTCTGAGAGTAGCATGGTGATTTTTCAGCAAGTGAAAAGGCAAGGAGTGGGAAAAGAACTTTCCATCTGCAAGTTCAGAGTAAGCTGTGTAAAGATGAGGTTATGTGGAGTGCAGATCCATAGTGTGTGGTCCTTGACTGTTACACTGAACTCCAAAGCAGGGATGGTGGTTTTTGGGAGTGTTCTTCTGCAATCCAGAGAGGTGACTGCAACTTTTACAGATCCCAGCAACGTCTTAAAACCTGCTAGCTTGAACACTGATAGCACTGGAGCTGCAATTGCTCGCGTTTTGCCAAGGATTTACCCAGAGCCTGAGGCAGCTCCAATCTTTTGCCTTTCCTAGGTAACAGCTCATAATGACAATGAAGAAATGTATGTGCATGGGGTATCTTGCTGCCTCAGCTGTTGATGAGATCATGGGGATATGTCTTTTGGGCTGGTACTGGTCCAGGATACTACTTCTAAATGGGAGTTAAGCATATCTCGGGTACTTCATGTTGCTGGAGAAGTTGCAGCTGCATCATTTGGGTATTTGGCAACAACTGGACTATGAAAGCTTGTGCCTGTTCTTTGGGATTTCCATGGATGCGGGGCTCTTGTGCAGTGTGGTGATTGCATCCAGGAAAAAAAACCACCTCCTAATAAAGAGAATTGAGCAGCCTGGATCAGTTCTATGAAGAATGCAAAACAAGCCTGGGCCATCTCAGGGTAAGTTGCACTCACGGTGCCTTTTGAACCCATGTCCTGTTATTGTTGGTGTGGAACGTGAGAGTCTGGGCCAATGAAAATAAGGAAGGTGACTTGACAGACACAGATTTTATCTTCTGAGATTTGTCATGACCTTTCTAGTGCGTAATAAATAAAGTTGACTCACGAATTGGCCAGTGCCCTATAACATGCAGTCCTGGTGTTGGGACTCGGCAGAATGTTCTGCTTAGCAATGCACTCTGTTAGCTTTGCTTGCCAAGTTCCCATTTTGGAGGTGCTGAAGGGCTGAGCAGTGGCAGATGCTGAAGTCTCCTGCAGGACAGGTGCACTGGGCCTGGCACCTGTGACCATGTTGATCCGGGCTGGGTGAAGGCCATTTTGACTCCATGCTCATACAACCTTTTACCACTGAGCTATAGAAAGAAGAGTTCTACCAAGGAGAAATGCTGTTTGTAGGGTGTGAGTCTGGGACCCAAGCAGGCTCCCATTCTTCCTCATTACTGTATAGCCTGCCAGGCAGTTAAGTCGACATTGAACAATATTGCTTCCTGTGTTAATGTCTAGAGCAGCTCTGCCACACACACTGGATCCTGTGATATTAAACCATTCCATCATCCACAGAATTTGACTGGTTTCACAGGTGACAGGAATGGTAGGTCTGAGACTTGCCTGCTGCCGAGTAACTCCCTGACATCCTGTCTTCTCTGTTAATGTGATTGTGAGCAATCACAGGTTTCCTGATCCAGCCCTGCGACACACAAGGCTCCTTTGCAGGCAACTGAGGATCATGCTGCTGACTTGAAGCTGTTCTGTGCTGGTAACACATCTGATTGTGAAGTTATTCTGCAGATCCAAAAGACATTGGGGAGAAGAGGGCTAATGTTTTCATTCCCAGTCCCAGAGAGGCTACCGGGGGGACGGTGTCAGTTGATTCACAAGGACTGTGACTGATTCAAAGGCAGAGTCTCAAGAGGAGAGCAACCAGCACCAGTACAGAGGTGCTGGACTACATGGCACCCAGGACCTTAAAGGACAACTGACTGCCTCATTTCTGAGGATTTGCCATTTGGGAGCAGTCCAGTGTTCCAAGTGTTTCCTGCCTTTCTTTATATCCATGCCAAAAGCACTAACAGAATAGGGTGGAGACAAAAAAAATCTCAGACCCTCCTCAAGATCCTCCTCTAATTCCAGAAGGATCAAAATGCTAAAGGTTGCATTGGAAAAACAGAAATAGTCTTTTCTCCCACCATCGGTAACTCAATGCCACAAGTAAAGCTAAGACTCAGCTGCTTGCTCTACAGCTGCATCCTTTCTGAAGTCATGAGAAACAGCATTTTGATTTCCTTCCAGAGGAAATACACAATAATATCCCTAACTTGCATTGAGGCCTTCCAGTCTGCAGAACTAACCCAGCTAGCATTCATCTGCAACAAAATTAAACCCAAGATCCCCTGTTCCTTATGGATTGAGCCAATGCATGGGAATCAAGTCTTTTAATCAGCAGCACTTCTAGCTTGCTTTCTCTGAGCACTTGCTTCCCAAGCAATTTCTCTCCCATCCTAAATTCGGCATTTGCAGATGATCCCTCCCTTCCTGCCACACACCAGACCTAATGCACAAGAAGTTTATCCAGGATGCCGGGACTGCCTGTGCCTTTCCACAGTTCAGCATTACCTGCACTTTCAGAAGCACTGTAGCAACTGTGTTCCTGTAGATTTTCACTGTGTGGCTGGAGGAAAGGATGTGCTCTCTGTGCTAAGAGAAGTCTCTGGCTGCCTTGCAGGAGGATCCTTCCATCAGCTTTGATTTGGAAACACTGTGTGGGACATATGATCCTCCCAGGGAGAGTTTTCTTCTTCCTGTCAAAAGCATGAGGCTGCATCCTGGGGTTGGGATGCCAGTGACATGTGGCTGACACTGAACACTGAAGCCTGTGTGTCAGTCAGGTCTTGGAAGAGCTGTGCTCTGTCTGCTGCACAGACATGTTCATGCTCTCCAAAAGGAGGTCCTTGAGGACAGGGCCATGAATTCAGTGTTTTCCAGGTGGCTGTGTTCTCTCCAGGCCAGATGAATCCCAGCGCTGTGAAATGTGTCCCTGTTCTTCCTAAAGAGATGCATCTGCTGACGTCAACTTTCAGGTAAGGACACACAGGAACCTGCTCTCCCTCAGCATCTGTGGCCTTTGGCCTCTGCTGGTAGTCAGGCATCCTAAGGAAACTAGAAGTGACCTAAAACTCTTTTTTTTTGCTAACTCCTGGCCAGTGTTGCAGATAGAGAAGTAATGGCAGTTTTCCAGCAGGTGAGACCCTCCAGGCCAGCTAAGCAGACAAGAAAAATAAACACAGAAAATAGCATCCATGCAATAAGATAACAGAGAAAGGAGAGGCTGGGAGAGCTTTCTGCTGCTTTTGTGTCAGAGGGAAACCCAGAGCTTGGAGCTCTCTCCAACAGGAGCAAGCAAATGTTGAACCTCAGCACAAAGGAAGGGGTTACTGCCTGAACAGGGAGGAAAGGAGAGAAAAGGAGATTTCTGCTTTGCCCAGACTGAGCAGGAGTTGCTCTCTAGGGTATGGGGTCTGTGGAATGAAGATCTTAGGTCTAGATGTGGGGTGACTTAGTGCTTTGCTCAGGGCACAGATTCTGATAAGCTCTGCTCTGTTTTCCTGTCTCAAAACTAGTTCTCAGAGTCCCTTGTTGATGGAAATTCTGCTCTGTCTCACCTGTGAAACCCATTCCCTGAACTCTTCCCTTTGTGTCCCATCCCCCCAGATCCAATGGGCTTGTCAGAGCCATCACACTGCTCAGTTTACCCCTGGTGGAATGGCTGAGCAGTATTGTGGTGAGGCATCTGCTGGCTCCATCCCTGTGCTCAGTGAGATGGAGAAACCACCTGTGGTGCCCAAAATAGCCTCTGTCTGGGCAATCCAATCCAAACGGTGTTGATGGTGCTGGGGGATTCCCATGCCTCATAAAGAGGCTTTTGTTGGGAGGATCTAAACTGAGCTCCAGGCCTTGCCAGCTGTGGAGAGAAGCAGATGGATCTGCAGTGTAAAAATAGATGGAAGCAGACTTGTTCTGCCTCTTTTCTTCACCAGCTCAAAGTACAGTCCCAGAGGTGCCTGGTCAGCAGAACCAGAGCAGGGAGCTGGGTGCTTTGCAGCTGCCAGTCTGCCTGGAGCCCATTAGCTATTGTCAGGGACAGAAATTTATCTCTCCTCAGTCCCATTGCCTTACAGCTGCCATGTGGACAATCTTGTTTGCTCGCAGCTGTTGGCAGCATGTTACATCCCATTTCCCTGGGGCAACAAAAGCAGGAGAATGGGACATTTCTGTGAGACACTATGTCCCTAAAAGACGTATTAGTCTGTGGCTATGTCCTCTGAGATCTCTGTTCAGCACGTTAGGAAATGTGCTGAAGACTTGCACATTTGTCCATGTGTCAGGGGCTGTTCCAGTAGCTGACTGGTAGATTTTGCAGCATCTAAGACCTTTGTATATTGCACATGGAAATCTCACCTTTTCCCAACCCCAGCTACAGGGGAAACATTTTGGACTGGTATTGTCTTTGTTGTTGATCCAAGTGACTTGGCTGCTTGTTTCAATGCCATAAATTCATACCACAACTCTAAGGTTAAAACACCTTCCAAAGACATCTAAGGCTCATCAGCCTTGGTCTCTTATGCAGATTTAAAAGGGAATGTCCCCTGTGGGTACCTCCAGGCCCAGTTGTTCATCCCAGCACTTACCATCTAAGATTAGAATTTTTTCAACTTTAAAATATGATGGTTTTAGTGCACAAAAGCAATTGTGAGGCTGCACTAATATTCGATACAGGCAGGACATGTCCCTGTCAGTCCATCAGTCCTGTGTTTGCATAAAATCCCCTTCTCAGCTGGCATCCCCACTCCATCCCTTCCTGCTAACTGAATAAGGAGCATGTAGATGTTTCCTGAATGGGCTTTCTTAAGGCACTAATTTGATACACACAGGGCATCTTCCTGTAATGAATGTTCCTGAGGTAAGGTAATTGAAGCTGACTCTGCAGGGGTGGGTGGGGGCAACAGGGCAGCACTGCTGGCTGAGATCATGGGAGGACTAGAAGAAAATGTATTGTTCCAATAAATTCAAGTGTGTTGTGTCTCTTTATGCTCTCCAACTTCTACCTGTCCTGTGTTTTGAAGGTGGTTGCACTTTTCCTCTCCTCCCTCTCTGCATTGGCATCCAAGGATCTACTAGCTGATCCCCTGATATTTCTTTGTGTCAAACAGCAGCAAGAAGGGAAGAGGGAGCAAAGAATAGCATTGGGAGAAATGAGGTCAGAGGCTGGGGTGGGTATGCAGGCAAACGGGGCCCTTTTGATAAGAAATTTCCAAAAGGCTGCAGGTAGTTTCTCATCAGGAGTATTGTCCTTGATCAGACACCTGTGCTCTCATTTCACGCTGGGAGTCAGGAAATAGTGGCAGCATTGAGCCTTTCCACTTATTTACAGCATTTCCTTTTGCTTTCTGGGGGAGCAGAAAGAGTTGTCTAAAGGGCTTGTGTTTTATCTTAATAAGTTTGATTTGCCGAGTAGAGGCAATTGCTGTTCCTACACCTTGGGAAGCACATGGTGGGGAAAAGGTGACTTCTGGAGCCCAGTATTTGGGATTTTTCCTCACACATCCAGAAGGCCTGGATTGACAGAACTGCCGACAACAACCCACTGGTAATGTGCCAGGAAACAGACTAGAAAGCATCTGCCCTGCATTTCAATAGTGTAGACTTGACATTTCACCCCTGTCGGTTTCTTTTTTTAGCTGCTTTAATGTTTGGTACTTACAGGAATGTTTCAACTAAATTGGTGGGATTCAGCTCACAAAATGTTTCATCTCTAGTGACTGTCATGAGAGGTCTCCACACTTCATGGGGGAGCTCAGTGTTGCCTCCACTTTCAACAGTTGGAGGCTGGGATGTGGTGGGATGGAGCCTTCATAGGAATTTCCAGCAACATTGCAGGAAACTTGTGGGACTGTGGGACCAAAACTGGTGGCTCTAGCAGTCCAGACCTGACTTCCATCTGAACATCTCCAGTGAAACTCTAGATATAAACCAGAATCTGGACTAAACGTGTGCTGTGATAGCTGTGTGCTTGGTGCAGTGCAGCAGGGGAAACATCCTCCAAAACACAGCCCTTATTAAACAGCCAATTTGGGCATTAACTTAGTCTAACAATTCAGCAATTATCCTGTAAAGGACCCATCAAATACATTTGTTGCTGTTTATATGCAAAGCCCAGTGTGACTCAGCGCCTGTGTGTGACTGTGAATTCGGGTTTGGACTGAGCGTAATATCCCAATGAGAAGGGATGGATGTGTCAGTTTTGTATTCAGCTGAGGATGGACTGGACTTATGCAAGTGGGCTTTCCTGAGGAGGTGACATCTGTGATGTGTCATCCTGGGTGAGGAAATAAAATCCTGTTCAGTTTAGGGTAGAAATCTCAGGTCTGTAAAGCAGCTTCTTCTGTGGACTTCTCTGGTGGTTTATTTCAGGCAGGTTTCTCCATTTTTGAAGGAGAGAACAATGGAGACCCAGACCAGGACACGACTTGACTCAACATCAAGACCAAGGCCCTTAGGGAGGTGCCAAGAAGTCAAGGGGGAATGGGGCAACCACAAAGGATTTTTAAAAGCAATTAAGCCACTTAAGAGCAAAATTGCCTCTAAATGACTCTGAATGTTGGGTTTATTAAGCTTATTAAACTGGTCCTTATTTGTTCGGGTGTAGATGGAAAACCTGCTGACTGGTTGAACCGGACAGTGCTTTGCCAGAGTGCAGCAGCAAGCTGGGTGGCAGCTCTTCTCTTTGCCTTGGACTTGTGTGGCTCCTCACTTCATGAGGCCTCTTTTCTTTTGGAGGGTTTTCCCCTTTGTTTGCCTGCTTTGTGGTTTCTTTTTTCCCCCCTGTCAACACTCTGTGTTTGCAAACCACATTCTGGAATTGTGCTCAGGAAGACCTTCCTGTGTTTCTCGGCTGTAACATAATCGATCCTTTGTTATGGTATTTCACTTAGTTCAGGTGCCCCTGAAGAATGAGCAACTGTGGTCAGAAGCAACAAGGTTTTCTGACTCTGTGGTCAGAAGCAACAAGGTTTTCTGACTGTGATTGTTCACTGGCCTGGCAACTAATAAAAGTGTTATTTTTCTTCACCTTGGCTAAACTGCAAACGTGTCCCTGCATGCACAAGTCATGGAGGTTCAAGAAACCCAAAGGGCTCATTGTTAAGCAAGGTAAATCATCCTGAGAGGCTGGGCATTCTATGGGTTTCTACATTTAAGAAAGGAAATTACCTTAAATATCTTTTTTGTTGTTGTTGTTGTTAAGTTTGGCCCTTGCTTTGTTAGCAGCTGTACACATTAAAGAAGCTAAAATAAAATTAGCATTAAAAAACCGGAGATACAGAAATAAGACAAAGGAATAACAGAACCAAGCACCAATTTGATCATGAATCTAAGCTCATCCAGACCATATGGAAGCTGTGAATTGTAAGCAGGCAGCTGAGAGACAAAATGGTAGTAATTTTAGAAGTTTTGTTCGAGTTTATGAAAGTAAGTGAGAATATGCTTATAGGCCGAGTACACATGGGCGAGGGAAGCTGAATCACTGGCAAATCAGAGGCAGGAAGAAAAAGGCAGATGCAGAGGTCTGAACTAGAAAGGGTTATTGCCTGGGATATGAGTATTTTGTCTAATGCATAAGGAGATGGAAAGGTGAAGAAAGGCCACAGGCATATTAGTTATTTGCAAATTGCACTGTCTTCCCTCCCTCTGCCCAATTTCAGCCACTGTGTGAAGCAGGCAGCAATACATGTGCATGCTGCATCCATCCATCTTCATAATAGCTGGGTTAAATTGCACAATCTTTAGGAATATCATTTGCTGGCAGCTCTTATTATTACTCCCAGCCTCTGTCCAGTAATCTGTGGCTCCAGGGGCTCGGCACACTTTTAAACTGTGGTGAGACAGAAGGTATTTGTATGTTGGTACTTCTCTCACCTTTATATTCTACTATTCTGCTAAATCACTGCTTTGTAAGTAAGCATTCCTCTAGGACTGGTAATTCAAGATCCTGTGATTCAACATGAGCTAGAGCATGATTTTTTGTACCTGTAGGAAGTGAGGAATCTTTCCACTGACATTTTGCTTATAGCCTTGGGGAGAGCTTCCCCTATGAAAACTACAGCTCTGTATACACAGAGCTTCCCAGTGGTGTGGCTTGCTTGCAGTGGAAAATGACACTGTGCTATAAGGAAGCTTTGAAGACCTGCAATAGTTAACATGAAATTAGGCACATAAGGTGACTAGAGAAGCACAGAGCAGCAGATGTGATAGTCAGAGTATCATTTTTTTGTACACTGAATGCAAGGTCCAAGTCAATCTCTGCAGTGCTGCAATTCCTCAGGACCACAGCTTAGCTGGATGTTGTTTTGCAGTGCTGAGCAGCCCTTCACTGTAATTGCTTCTTCCCTCCTAAAGCCTGAACATCTGGATTTATGGTGACAAAAGCCATCCAGCAAGAAAGGACATGAGAAATTGTACCCCTGTGGATTAGAAGAGATACTAGATATGGTCTGAGTTACAGTACATGTGAGAGACTCTCTGGCATCCCCCCATTGTCCCATCCCTCAGTACCCATTCCACTGCAGCTTTCCTCTGTTGGGAACTGCTGCTCACAGGGACGGCTCCTCAGCCAAAACACCTCTCAGAGCTCCTCTGCCACCACCCAAACGCTGACCCATCAGCCACTTTCAGTAGGAACTACTGATAATAGCCCCTACCATTTTGCCGAGTTTTAATATCAATTTATTAATTACCCGTCTGATTTTTAGGTGCATGTTGGTTAATTTTCACCTGCCACTGCCCACCTCTCTGGGGAGAACGTATAACCCATGTGTTACAAGATCATAAAAACTCAATAGCTGAAGGGGATGCAACAGTAACTGAAGTGAACACTGTCTCTTCCTGGGACAATTATGAATTTTGGTGCCTCTTGATGGAGCTATATAGTCCCTACTAACACACCTTCACATCTGCTTGAAGTGCCTGCTAATGCTCTTTCACTGCTCTTTCTGATTAACACAGGAGGAGGCTGTGCTAGAGGGGCTTCCCAGGGCACAGCCTGGCTTGATGGAGGCTTTAAAAAAATATCTGATTTTATTCAGTTCCAGGAACTGAGCTGATGCTGGTGACTGTCATTATGCTGGGACCAGGAGGAACTGAACTGAGTGTCAACATATTTGTGAGAGACACACTTGTGACTGCTTCCCATTGTGGAACAGGGGATGTAAAGGGTGAGTAAGCAGATAGCAAAAATCTCCATGCAAAAAAAGGTGGTATGCATTTTTTCCCCAACAACATTTATTTTTGGTATATAAAAAGAAGGGTCCTTTGTTCAGGGTATTTCTCACCCAGGGGTTGCATCTTGGAGGAAAGCAAGAGCTAGTGCTCATGTTGTTGCTAGTGATTAAGAATTCCCACCAGAGATCCTGTGTATCTTTGATGTAGGCTCATTCCTTTGTGTGCTGGCTGCCTCCACCCCCATCAGTGGGGCTTCCTCTGCCTCTCTCTCTTCTCCCGTTGCCATCTACCCCCACCAACTTGAAACAGCATCTTTTGAATAATCTCTGTTGACATAAGCTGTCTTAGTTGTAGATGCTGCAGGGGTTGGGAAGGCTCCTCAAGCAAAGAAAGTTCAGTCCTTGGGGTCATGGAAACCAGACAGAAATTTCTGCTCTCCCATTCCCAGGGGCATTAGGAGCCTGCAGAGGAAAACCAAAGGTGACCATTTCCTCAGTTTAAATGTCATTGACCTGAATTGCAGATGTTTTTCAAGACTTTTTAAGGTCAAGAGAGCAATTTTGGAAATATGACTGGTATCTTGATGGAAGATTATTTCAAATTATAGAGTTCTAGAAAACAATATAGGAAATTTTTATTTGAAAAGAAGAAAGCATCATCACTGTATTTTTCAAGTCTTCAGAGCTTTTTTTTTTTATCACACCTGATATATGTGTGCAGCTTGTTCATTGAGGGAGCTGGATATTAAATGGCCAGATATTATTTCTTGAGTATGAACACAGAATATCAAGACAGGCTAAAATGTTAGCTATGTGCTCTAGGATCACTGAGGATAGTGTGTTACTCAGAAGGAGAAAGGAGGTGACAGTGGGACTAAAGCTGCCTCTTTTCTGTAAGGGCGATATCTTAACAGCTCTCATGGGGGGAAAGACATGTTCAACCTAATAGCATAATGGAATAATATGTTGAACATATCAGCTTTGACACAGACCATCTGGTGGCTGCAGACACAAATAGCCTAAGGAAAACAAATTTGAAATGTTTCAGGAAATGGCTATATGCATGCAGGACAGTGGGGGGGCAGGAGGGTGCCTGTGTGTAGAAGGAAAGAGATAAAAGCCTCTCTCTTTGGCTGTGGGAAGAGTGTCTTGTTCCTGGAAAGGACTACATTCCATCCTTAAAGCTATTTGGACTATAAATTTAGTACTGCCATCTCTTCTGGACCCACAGAACCCTGCACTGTGAGGTTGGACCAGAGGTCTCATATGGAGTCTAGCTGGTAAACAGAAAAATCCCCAAAGCCAAACAAACAACCTTCCTACAGTTACTGTTGGAAATTTGCTCAGAAATTGTTGGTATGGTAACTATTGCTCAACAGGGAAATTCTCTCCACCAGTAGGTCATCCACAATCTCTTCCCTTCCTTCTTTCTACTGACTTTGTGTTTCTAACACATCCTGTCTTCTCATCTCTGTGCAACTGGTTTAAATTTCAGCAACTTCACACTGCTCAAGTCAAATTACATGTTGTGTCTTGAGGCAACTCGTGAGTCTGTTCTGTGTGTACAACCCGACTGACCACATTTTGGTGTGCTGTGTGAGCACCGTGATGTGATGACCCAGAGACATCACTCTGGGTTCCCTCTGCTGTGGCTGGGAACATGTCACCAATGACAGTATCAGCGATGTAAACTGCTAACCAGCCTTTAAAAGATGCTAAAAATACCGAAGATCTTGAAGAGGCAAATCAATCCTTGCAGATCCCCTGTTGCCTTGGTGCACCCGTGCTGTCTCTCACTTGGAAGTTTTCAGTTTGTGCCATTACAAGTCTGCAGACATTCCTTTGGGCTCAGGAAGGACAGCAGAATGTGTTACACTCTTCATAAATACACCTTCCTTCTTCCTCGTTTGCCAGCATCATGTCAGCAGCAAGTATCACCTTCCTGTGCAGGAATGACTTTGATAAAAGGTACACTAATTAGATATACTCCACTGATGGGTTATTTCTGGCACAGACAGAGCTGGAAGGAAAGTCAGCATTACACATAGACACTCTTTGGCCTGGGAAGGTCTGAGAACCCTTTGAACACTTGGCTAAGAAATAGCTCTTTTCCTTTTATCTAGGAGATTTATCCCTTTCCTGTTAAGTTAATGAAACTTCCGTTTTGTCTTCCTCATGCCCTTTTGCCAGTATCTAGGCTGTTCATGAAGACACTAGTTCAATAACTATCATATAGAGGGTCAAGCTTATGTTACTACTGTTTGTTTGCTAAGTGCAGCTGCAGCTGCCTGCCCAATTTCACATGTTGCTGTGAGCCAGAGATATTGACATTTATTACACAAATGTGCTGTTGAAGCCTCACAGCATCCCTTCCACGAGTTGTCTTTAAAAGATGGCAAGCTTTGTTGTCTTCCCTCTTCTCTGAAAAAAGGGTTTGTTTACACTGAACAACTGATTTGGGTTGCAGTGGAGTCTGCAGTTCAAGTGAGATATTACTTCTGGTTAGCACCCTGTATTCTCAGTAATATCACAGATATTCTCACTGTGGAATAAGAGTATGTTACTCAGAAATAAATTCTACAGCAGATCAGGCTATTCTCAAGCAGAAGTTTCCAGGCTGGGTGTCAGTGTAAGTCCCTGTGCATAAATCCTTGGAAATCCTGAGAGACTGTTCCCAGGTGTCAGGGGTATGGATCAACTCACTGGGCAGATTCAGTTGAAGGGTTGAAGCCCCTTTGCCACTTCTTAGCACAAAATTGTGCTCCCATATCATGGTGCAGCAGATGGATCTCACAGATGCTCCCTTTTTTCTTCCCTTTCCTGACACCAAAATCACTCTGCAGGTCTAATTCCTTCTGGTCAGTGGGAGTTGTGAGTTGAATGGCTTTGGTGAGAGACTAATGAGGAAGTATTTTAATATGGAGGATGTTCTGTCTTTGGGCCAGCCTGTGCAATCTGCACTGACGGTCCTTTTATACAGGGCCCGTATGAGAGATCTAGCAGGTTTTCCCTAATAATTCTAGCAGTGGGAACAGTCTCATCCTTTGTCACAGAGAACCTTATTGTAATTTCCTCAGTCTCAGCTTGAATGCCTCCCCAGAAAAGCAAGGTGTTGACTGTTAGTGGATGTTGCTGTTCCTTTTGTGCTATCAAGTGTAAAACTAAAGATTATTGTAGCACTTTATTGACTGCTGTGTGCAGGTCAATAAAGAAGAATATTCAGTGCCTCTCCTAAAAGTTACCCATTAGGTGTCCAGTTTAGTGGGCAAACTATGGAAACAAACCTCTTCAAGGTCCTTGTTGAGTTGCTTTGAATACCATCAAACCCCAAACCATACAATTGAGAGCCAAGGCAGTGTATTGAATCATTTAATACCACTTTGCCACTGGCTAAACTATTAACCAAAGCTCTTACCTAGAAAACAATGGGTCTTGGAGCCATCTAATAAGCTTGACTGGAACAATTTGCAGGTTTTTTCATGAAATAATTTTTCAGTGACTTTTTCTCCCTTAAGGGCAGTGTAAGGCTCCTTTATTCTGCATTTGGTCTTAACTTGGATGGCTCTGAGGTAGCTGTTTGGAATTACACTACAATCAGATCCTTTATACAGGGTTAAATTACTGAAAATTGTCCTTTTCAGAATTTCAAACAAGCTCCCATTCCTTTCAGTATGATATCCTTATCAAATGCATTTCCAAAGTTCATACAATTCACATAGAGCTTCCACTCAGAGGGGAACTCCTTGAGGATTTTGAAGTTAGACCTGTGATAAATTCAAGTCCATCTTTCTCAAAATCAGATTACTCAATTCCAAATTAGATGTTTGCTAATTCCATTCTCTAACAGTATTCTTGCCATGAATCTGGCAGTATAGAAACAACATGTTCCAGACTCTTCCTCGTCTCTCCAGCTCTTACACTTTGAAATAACTAATTTCTGCAAGGATTGAAACAAAAGATCTTTCTCCTCCTATGAGGGGAGGGACATTTTCCTCTTCCCAGATTATACCTAAAATTCATTCATTTTGGTATAGACTACTACCCACTTTGATGAAGGATTAGAATGCTATTTATAGTAGGTGCTTAAAGACCGGGCTTCCTGAACCCATGGAAAACAAATGTGCCAGATTTTATTCTTTTGTTCTTTTAATAAACTGTCCGTGAGATTCTTCCCCTCCCCTCCTTTCCTGCTGGTTTACTTGCATTCTTACATGTTCAGTGTTTTTCTCTTCTGTCTTTGTTCCAGTTTATCAGTAATTTACACAGTTGTTTCCCAGACTCCATGATTTCAACAGCAAAAATAACGCTGACCTTTTGAGCCTATGAGCAATCTTGTTGGTGGTAATTTAGCAGAAAGTTACAGTAATGAACAAAAACTCTGCTCTTAAATGTTAGATCACTAAATGTGTTTTATGAGTGTTTCTTATTTCTTTAATGCACTTCCTGTGCACCAGGGAGATAGCCATATTCCAGGGAAGGATGAAGTTTTTAATTAGCAGAGTAGCCAATCTGTGAATCTCTTCTGCTTTAAAGATATATTTTCAGGTGTGATTTAGTCAAAGCAATCAAGGAAAATGTTTCCAGCTAGAAAGACAACAGCACTAACAACAGAAGGGATCTTCCAGACATACATTAACTCTGAAAACTGTGCACTGGGCTTTTCCTGTGGAGGGAGGGGAGAGTGGCTGAAAACTTAGATTTCACTGCCCGGATTTAGGGCTGCCCGGGGACTGCTTTGGTCCCAGGCATGCCTGAGAGCAGACAAAATGTATTGTCAACAATAAACTTCCTCAGTTTTCAGCCACTTCTCCTCACCCAGCCTTCAGAAAAGCAGGAAGCCAAAAGCAGAGGACACAAAGCCAACTAGATGAGGTTCATAATTTGGCTCTCCTGCTCTGTAGGTGATTGTACGTATGACTTTAGCACAGTTCACAGGTAAGACAGGTAATCGAAATGCAGGCTGGAATTTCCCATCCATATCAAAATCCTCATCTGTGAAGGCTGGTGGGCCCCTGGGACATGGGACTCAGGAAATCCACAGGTGGGACAGTCCCTGAGACCCTCCCCAGGTTATGGTGATAGAAAGGGCTTCCCCCAGGATGCTTTGTTCAGTTATGTTGATGTACCCCAGCTCTGTTACCCTGGTTGGCTGTTGGTCTCCCCGCCCCTCTGTACCTTATGTGCCCCTGCTCCAGAAGGTTCCCTCTTCCCTGTATTCCCATTGGCCCTTGCCCCATTGCCACTCCCACAGAGTTTCCCCCACTGGCTCCCTTACTCGAGCCCCGCCTGTGTACCGCCCCCGTGCCCTCAGACCATTGGCCCCTGATGCTCTCCCTGCTCTGTATTTAAACCTGGACCCTCCCACGTTCTGTGTCCTTTTGTCCATGGAACTCTTCGCATGCGTGGCTGGAATAAACCTCTCCTGTGGAACTCCAAATGGAGACCCTTCCTGCCTCTTTGCCTCGACGCATTCCAAAAGCTATCCAAAAGTGTGTGCAAATGTGTGTGTGAGTGTGTTGGACCTGCCGAGCGGCTTCCTACTGGAGATGCTTCCGGGAGGTTGCGGCATCCACCATCTGCCCGCCGCAACACTCATCATCACTTTGGCTTAAGTTTACATACAAACCGTTTCTAAAACTGATAACAATGCTTGTAAGGATTTAAGTAGAATTAGGAAGAGAGCTTTGTCTGTAAAGGCAAAAAACCCAAACCCCTAAACCCCCACCAAAGTTAAGTGTTATTAGCAAGAGGTCATGGTACAAAGGAACGACTTTAAAACAGAGAATCTTGGTTTTCCTGCATCACAGCACCCTTAAACCAAAGCAGGACAGATGCAAAGGTTACCAGCTCCCTTCTTTTCGCTATGTATTAAGGAGCCTGAAGCTAGTATTTTATCTTCCCTCTATATTTTAGACTTTCTCCTCTCCTACACTTCTATTATGCTAATTCCCCTTCACTGCCTGTCTCTTACACTTGAAATGTTTTGAATCAGGCGTGTTTCAAGATAATTGTTTTATATTTCCACATGAAGCAAGGGAATTAGTATTTGAGGTGAAGCAATGTAAAGACCTGGTTGCAGTACAATTCAGTACTTTCCAGTACACTGGAAAAGGACGTTGTAGAACATAATTTTAAAGGATATTGCAGTATCTAAAAAGCAAGCTTAGAAAGAGCACCAATATCATGTGCCCTTGCAGGACACATCTGTGTCCAGCCAAATCCCTTGATAGGTGTTAACAACCAGCAGCATGACACTGGGGGTATCTGAGGCAGCTACGGAGTTAGGGACATGAGATATTAATTTATTTAGCTGCTCTGGGGAACTCTGTGTGACCCATTTCAAGGAGAAGAAAGTGTCAGAAGCAAGATCCACATGATAGCAGCAGGGTTTGTAGGAAGCTGGGTGTTTCAGAGGGAGTATATATACTTACTACTGCCTTAGGAAGGACAGACAGAAATGCTGCCTCTAACCCTGCCTACGAGGCACTTATTTGTGATACTGTTCAGCCTTTCCTCCTATCATGGGCTACAGTGGAAAGACTTTGGTTGTTTGTTTAAATCTTTTCTTGGGTCTTTCCCAGTTTCAGCCTGAACTCCAGATATTTGGCTCTTAAGTTCATTCTCCAGGGTGCTTCTGACTAATGCCAGGGTGCTATTGTGGGGTTTTACAGGAACTCTCAGGAACAGTCTTGCAGGACAGAGTTGTGGACCAGTGCTACCAAAGCCCAGTTTTAGCTCTGTGATGGTGTCTGTGCAACGCAGGGTTTCAGCACAGAAGCACACAATAACTGCTTCTGTACAGATTGCACTGTGTGGTCCTGGCTTCTACACCTGACTTTATGGACCACCCTGAGTGAGGGCAATAGAGATGAAAAACACTTTTCATCTGTTATATGCACTTCAGAAGTGTTTTGTTGGAATTCTCCCTCATTTTGAAGAGCTTTTGTTCCATAAAATATTTATTTTCTTCTAATTCAGTTATTACAGTTTGGGTTCATACCAGAAGGTTCAGCTGTTTCCCAGAACAATTACATGGTCCAGGTGATGCAGAACTGGGAAGAAGTTTAAATACAAGGGTTTGAAGAAGTCAGAATCAGAACCGGACCCAGATTCAAGCATCATACTTAGCAGATAACTGCAATGAGTGAGGTGGAATATTCAGACTTAAATCCAAACCCTCTAATAAACATTGTCTGGGATATGGAAGGCATCTTCCTTTATTAGGTTACTTTCCTGCTCAACATTAACATTTCGTGCTTTGAAGGTTTATTGTGTTGGCTGGAGTTATACCTTTATATACACGCAGTCCCTATGGAATAGCCTGATCTCCTTTCATCATTATTAGTAACTCTAGGCTTCTCATTTCCTATTCATGCAGTCTGGACCTCACTGCGTTGTTGCAGGATGGTTGATACAGCGCACAGGAAATGTTCTGTTTTTTCAGGTCTCCACTGTTCCTAAGTATTCTTTTCAGGGGCTTCAGTTTTATTGCCATGAAGTCCATTTCCTACATGTAGTACAATTTACTAAATTACAAATAAACAAGGCACCAATAGAGAAGTCAGTGAAAGTTCACACTAAAAATAGAACTTGAAGAGAAAAGTTATGTGACCTTCTTCAGGAGCTGGATACAAAATAGACCTGTTTTTTTCCCTTTAATTTGCAGTCCAGGCAGAAAAAAACTTAAACAGTTCCCAGAGAAACCCAGGACCTTGTGTTTGTTTCTATGAATCCTCCAGAAATGCTTTATCTGTTGACATCCTGGGTATGCTGATATGGAAATGAACTTACTTGGCCTCCTCATTTCCCCCCTGTATTGTCAGCTGATTTTTGCATTGATCTCCCTCCCTCCAGTGTTTAAAGATCTGCCAGCCATGAACAGAACAAAATGTTACTGATAGGTACCTTTAAAATTGGCCATTAAAGCAAATTATGATCATCAGATGAAAACTCTGATATATGTATCAGTCACTTTATTATTGCCCTTCAGAAATATGTTTGGAAAAGGAAAGTAATTTCACTGAAACTTTTTTGGTTAAAAAGGCTGAATTAGAGAGAAAGAATCACGTATCTCCAAATGCCTTGATGAAACCAGACTACTCTTGGACACTTTCTGCCTAAAGTTAAATATTAGACACTCTCTCCCTGACATTCTTTTTTTATTTAGTGTAAAAGGCTTAATATTTAACTCAAAATACGTAACAACTGCAAATGCTAAGTGCTGAAAGTTGTTACATCCTCCAGGAGATACATAAAGCAGCGCTTAAACTCGGTGGGATATATTTAGAGATGTGTAACCATCCCTGGACTTGGTGTTCCATTTGAATGAGAAACCCAGTTGCTATGTTGTGAATTTCTGTGTGTTTTGAAGCAGAAGGCACAGCCAGTGGTTCAGTGGGAATAACTGGTTTAAACAGGGTGTCTGCCTGGTACCTGCAGAAGGAAATGTCCATTATTTGATGCACTTTTATTTTGTCCCAGATCAAGGTCTTAATTGGTTCAATCATTTGTCTGACATTAACTCTGGTTTTGGAATGGATTTCCCATTATAATGGGCCTCAAAATCCATGTTAAAGTTATTTATTACTGGCTCCTGTTCACAGTTTTACTGCAACTTAAATGGACACACACATATCCATGAGAACCACTGCCATTTTATTACCTATTTCCAAGCCTTTTTGTTGTAAAGGCATCATTAGAAAAATCTCCTGAAGATGTTCTGCTTTTAGATGAGTTATGTCTGAAGCACAAGAGTTGGTCCAGAAGTGGCAAGTAGCCAGAAATGGCCACATCCCAAGGACCGTGGACATCCCATCGGCTGGACTGATGCTGGAACCAGGGCTGGTGATTCCTTCCCTTTCCCTTTCCCTTTCCCTTTCCCTTTCCCTTTCCCTTTCCCTTTCCCTTTCCCTTTCCCTTTCCCCTCATCTCCTCCTCTCTCCTCTCATCTCCTCCTCTCTTTCCCCCCTTTTCTCTCTCTTTCCCCCCTTTTCTCTCTCTTTCCCCCCTTTTCTCTCCCTTTCAAGTCTGTGCTCATACGGTACGTCAGGGCCCAACATAACCGATTTCCACGCCAACTGACTTTTTGTGGACTCTCCGACTTTCGCGGTTGCTTTCGACCACGAGGATTACGAGTCCTGGGCGCTCCCTTCGCCTTGTTGGCCGCACTCGCTGCAGGAGCGGGGAGAGTTCCGGAACCCCGTCCCTGAGGGCTCCGCGCATCGCTGCCCCTGAGGGCACCGCGGGCACCTGGCGGGACCGTCCCGCCAAAGAGACCCGTGAGGGGAGCGGGGCGGGGCCGGCGGGGCAAAGTCCACGGGGCCACCGAGCGCCTCAGGGCTGTGCGCGCCTGCCCTCAGCCATGGCCGGAGCCCTGGAGTCGCTGGAGTCGTGCCTGGAGCGGCACATCCCGCCCGGGGAACTCGCCGAGGTGAAGCGGATCCTCTATGGGGGCGAGGCCAGGTGCGCCACCAGGACGGGCTCACCCCCAGCTCTGCGGGTTTCCTTCCCTCCTCTCCCCAGTCTCCGCGGGGATGCACCGGAGTGAGGGGAAGGAGTCGGTGTGAGGGCGGGTGTGCAAGACACAGGGCTGGGCTGAGGCGAAAAAGGAAAAGCAGGGCTTGTGGTGCAGCAGTGAGGTCACTGGGGCATTTTAGAGGTGTTCCAGGCGTGGGGAGCAGGGCAATGTGAGAAGGTGACGGGCAGGGATAGAACACCTGATGGGAATAGTCATGACATAGGGGTGATAGAGCTGGAAAAGTAGGGACTAAACTTGAGGAAAATACATTGGAGGGAAGGTGTTTATAGTCCAGGTATGGCAGGTGGAAATTTGTGTGTATGTGCTCCTTGATTTCTGCAGCAAGGTGTTTGTGTCTGGAAATGACAGAGGAGGACAGTGGGAGATTGGTGACTTGAAGGTGAACGAGGAGATCAGCGCATGAGCTGGTCATTGCCTGTCCCTTGGCTGATGGGTGAATACTGGGGCATGGAAGCTTGGGTGTCTCTGCAGGGTTAGACAGAATTGTGATCCCCTTGGTCCATTGCATTCAGAGCAGAAAAGGAGAACATCTTGTCTTGAAATGTCTGTGTTTCCTGTTCAATCCAGAAAACTTGATTTGCCAACTGCTGCACTGTCAGCAGCTCAGGAAAGAGATTTTGAACTACAGGGCTATGGATTTGAAGCTGCTCCGGAGCAATTGAGAAGGCCACGTATTGTTCGAGTGGGACTGATACAGAATAAAATTCCTCTTCCCACAGACACAGCGGTGACAGTCCAGGTACCCAAACAGGGACTGGGGCTGTTTGTAACTCCTCTTCTGCTGGATTGAGACATAACGCAGTTCAGTTGTTTATTTTAGGAATTGTATCATGAAATGTCTAATGACTGGCAGTACAGGACCCATCACTACTGCAGTAGAGCATCCTGTAAGAAATTTAAATGATACATTTGGTTTTCTTGTTTCTCAGAAACATCTCTTGTGTTTACCTAGCATGCCCAACTTGCAGTTTTTCCAAAACTAAGTATTTAGTAGCTCATTTTGCACATGAAAATCCTTTGCCTCTAAGATGAAACATAAAATCATTTACACAAAATCAAAAGGGATGGCAACCCGTGGAAACCACAGGTGCAGTTCTTGTTTTAATTGAGAAATGTTCCATTACAGGAAAATCCATTAGAGGAAACAGATTAATAAAGATGTGTTCATTATTCTTTGTACAGCAGAGAGTGAAATCTTATTACAGGGTAACATGGTTTAGTGGTGACTTGGCAGTGCTGGTTTAATGGTTGGACTTGGTTGATGATCTTAGAGGTCTTTTTCAACCTTAATGATTCTCAAACCTTTATCTCTTAACGTCTTGGACACAACAGCACTGAAGTGACAAATATGTGTAGAAATAGTCTCCTGAGAGCAGCCTTAAAAAAGGGTAAAGAAAATACTGCATTTATAAAATCTCCTGGAGTAGTAGTTTTGTACAGTGACAGGACAGAACATTTCTGAAGTAGTTTGTTTTGGAAAGATTACCTGTCACAGATGCAAGTCATTAATTCAGTAAATGGATCAAGTTTGTGGATTCTTTATAGCAGCTGTTGAATAAAGTACCAGCTATATTAATGATTTAACCTGATAAATAACTAGTTGACTATATCTGTAAATCAAGATACTGTTGAGTTCATAGGTCACTGCAGTCTTCTCTTTAATCATTTTTTTTTGACACCTGAAAATAGCAATGCAAAGTGCTACACCTATGCTTATGTTTATGTAGAATAATCTAGAAAACTAATTAATAAATGCTTTGATGATTTTTCTTGGTAGTAATTACTTAGCTCATAGGACAGAGAGCTTAACCTTGTCCTGTAGGTTGTTCACAATGAGCAGCAAAATTATAGTTTTTGTTGATTCTGTTAAGATTTTCAGCTTTTTGCAAGTCAGGCAGCATTGAGTTGCCATCTATATAAATATCGCAACCATGGAACTAGAATCCTATTGGAATGCTTTGTCTATTTTCAGCATCTAAATGCTTTAAAAAATATATATCTGACTCTGTTATCAGTGTTCACGACTGATGCCTTGAGTTACTCCCCCTGAAAGCAATGGCACTAAGTATAGAACAAGATAAACTCAATGTGAACAAAGGGTGTAAAACCAGGCAGTTAGTACAGAGATGAGTTAGAACATGAAGCTTTTTATATAGTGTGACATTTCTCACCATCAGGTGGCTGCTCTGCACAGACGCATTGAGGAGATGGTGGGAGTGGCTGCAATGTGTGGGGTCAACATTGTGTGTTTTCAGGAGGCTTGGAGTGAGTATTTTCTGTGATTCCTTGTAGGCTGTCAGATGTCAAGTGCCTTCTATTTTAACAGGTGTCCTGTACTACGTCTTGTAAGTAAACAGTAGAAATCTTCCAGGATACAGCAATTGACTGTAGTGATTTGCTTCCTGAAGGAAAAACCAAAGAGTCTGAGGTAGCAGAACTGCACGGAGAATATATGTGGGATCTGTTATATTGAAGTCTGCCATATGATACGTGGAGCTCCTTCATGGCATCCTTTATGATCTTTTCCTCATTTTTTTCCTCCTAAAACATTAATTTTTTTTCTAGACAGGTATTAAAATTTAAAAATCTGTTTTTAATTAACATGGGGTGTTTGAGGCTTAATAGAAGCAAAACCCAAAATGAAGGCCTGTGAAAGGTTTGTGAAAACAGGTTTTTCACAGTGTACACTAGTGACTGGGGTGTACTTTGTCTTTTTATCCCTGCTGAGACTTCACCAAGTGCATCCATTCTCTTCTGGTTTGCTCTGTGTGAGCTCAAAACTCCTTGTCCTTGCTAAAAATATTTTTAAATAGCTTTTGCTTTTAAACAAGAAAAACAGTTGAATCAATCTTAATTGTTTCATTTTTTAATCTGTATTCATGCAAATAGCATGTATTTCTTGAGTGACATGAACATTCTTGGACATTTTACCTTGTTTTGGTGTTTTCCAGCCATGCCTTTTGCTTTTTGTACAAGAGAGAAGCTTCCTTGGACTGAATTTGCTGAGTCAGCAGAGGATGGGCCGACAACAAAATTCTGTCAAGAGGTAAAAAACCAATCAACCAAGCAATAAAAAAAAGACCAACCCACATCCAGCCCTGGCCCATAACTGCCACTGATAAGTATGGGTTTCTTCTTTCATGCCTTTCTGGTATCACTGAGAAAACTGAAGTAATCAAAAAAAGTTTTCAACTCACTTGACAAATATTATGATAGTGAGTTGAAATAGAAATGGACAACAACAATTCTGCTCAATATTTATTGTTTAAACTACTCTGCATTTAAAGACTACCTTATGCCATGAAAATCCTATGAAACTGCTCATTTAACTATTCCTGAATTTTACAAGGGAGGAATTTTTCTTCATACAGATAATTTTATTTTCTTTTTAAAAGGTGTTTCTTGCCTAGAACAGTTGACCATTAAACAATCCTTGTATGAAGGTGTGAGGAGAAGAATAGCCTTTTCTGATCAGGGAACACTGACACACAACTGTTTGCATTTCTCTCTGGAATGACACAAATGTAGGGGACTTTTTCTGGACCCAAGGAAATTTGTTATTGTCAGGCTCTTGTTTCTCCAGAGACTGTTGATTAGAGGTGTGGCCGAGATAACTTTTCTTTTCTGACAACTTTTGTTTTAATAAGGAAATTAGACTGTTTTGGTGTCAAGTTTGCCCAACTATGTCTGAAGTATTAAAGATTTTGTAGCCAGCATAATATCTTTAATCTGATCTAGGGCAAGTACCTGTTGCTTCTCACTATAGAATTAATGACACTAGAAGTTTAGAGAAATAAAAGAAAGGGAAGTGATTTGAAGGAAAAGACAATATACCAGTAAACTGGCAGGCAGAATTTGGTATATTTCCCACTTGTACGTGTGTTATTTAACATTTATAGTTAACATGTAATACTGTTTTACTTTTTATTTTAATTATCTGTTTTCAGCTAGCTGTCTGTCATTCTGGTAATGCAGGCTGGTGTATAATAGAGGAATTGTGTTCATTTGTACAGCTTGCAAAGAAATACAATATGGTTGTGGTATCTCCAATCCTGGAGCGAGATGAACTGCATGGTGGAATTCTGTGGAATACAGCAGTGGTCATTTCTAATTCTGGAGCTGTCCTTGGCAAAAGTAGGAAAAATCACATTCCAAGGATTGGAGATTTCAATGAGGTAAGATGCAGTATTGTGACAATCAAGTTAGTCTTACCTTGCAGCTCTTGTTTGTGCCAGCATGTGTTGTATCAGTCACAGTGGCAGGAAATGCAATGTGTTTCTAGAAAATGTGGTTCACTTACTGTCGAAACATTTTTTTCTCAGATGAAATGATAGGAAGTTAATTTAATCAAGAAGGAACAATTTTTGTGAGAGTAATGAATCTTAAAGGAAAAATAACATTGAATCTTGTTAGGTACTCTTCCTTGGCCTAGTGGAAACTTCAGAAGTATCAAGTATTCTTCAAAAGAATTGTTTAAGTTACAGATGTGTTATGTTTATTGTGCATGATTGGCTTGGGTAGTTTCGTCATGTGTGCATGTTGAAGTTACTTTAATTTGCAGGGCAATTGTTTCATGGTTCAAGCATGGACATTACTTACAGTCTTTCTCTGTTTCTCTCTGACGTTGTCTTGGAAATGACAGTTCTTTTGCTTGTGTTTATTCAAGCAGAATCCCTTAATTCATTATGCCTCTGACTGAATAACTGGTTTATGGCATTTTCTGTTTACTGATCACATTATTGCAACTGAAGCCCACAACAAATTTTGGGCCATCCTCCAGAATCACCTTCAGAAACTGAACTGGCAGTAAAAGTAACATCAGAGGAAAACTGGTAGATCTGAAATGTGTTTATCCATCCATAGAATTATCACAAGCAGAAAGATCAGGATTAAAAATTAACTGAAGTCTAAAAATACATTGTCTTACCTAACTAAATCTCTCCTTGTCAGCTGAAGTGAGTAATCAACAGAGGCATTTCTTCTAAGCACCAGAGGCTGCTATATATCTGCAGTTGCTTTTGTTCCCTGTCTGACTGCTCAAGTCACCAAACTGAGGCTTCAGAACCTGAAGTGCTTTTTTATTAGTATAAAAAGTTCTTTTGGGTCTCAAAACTTTATGTTCAAAGATCTCTGGAAGTTTTGACCTTGCTCCCGGACCTGATCAGGCTGGTTTGAGTTTCTCCAGAGGAGGCTGTTAATAGAGTTCTACACAATGAATTTCTGGCACAGTCTGTCAGTCACCACTGCTACCTTGTATTTTTAACAATTATTTTGATATTTAATGTTATTTTATCAGGTCTGTCCTTTAGCTAGCAAAGTAGTAACTAACAAATCCATTGGTTACTTTCCACATTTTTTTATTTGTTCCTTATGTAATCCAACAAAAAATAAATTCCTGTTGCTTGTGCTAAAATATGATGTCTTTCAGTTTTCCAGACAGTGTTTAGTGGAGAATCAACAGATTCCAAGAAACTCATTGTTTCCAACTATGAAACTGTAATGACAGACACGTAAAAAAAGAAAATATTTCTAATTTCTAGTGTGAAGTATAAATAAAGAGTTTCATTAAGAGTTTTGCATAGTTGTTAATAGAAATTAGTTCTTAGAATCCTAAATGCCAGAATGACTACAAAACAGTCTGTTTATAGCTTCCAGATATACTATAATGACCTGGCATTTCTTCTTGTATCTACCTTGTTACAGAATCAAATAGTGTTTACCCAAGACAGCACTGTCTTCAGCTGGCTTTGTTAGCAAAGCATTAAGTCCACTCTTCTGAGCTGAACAATTCTGATAAAGCAACTTCAGAAACCACCCAGGCTACAGGAAAGGGTTATATTCATCTGTGTTACTTTAATGTTGTTTTCTTTATCAACAAAGTAAACCTCAAGGAAATACTGAATTTGAAATGATTTCTTGTGGGTTGTCTCTGTAGGGCAGGTGGGAAAGGAGCCTTATTAAAATTGTGCCTGTTGAATCAGTAAGAACTAAATGGAAAGGGCAAAGAGATTTGTCTGTGGCCTATTCAGCCATGTGTGGGAGGGCATATAAATAAAAATCAATCCTTCTTGAGACATCACATTTTATTGCTGTGGAGATGATTGTGACCCCTGGTGAGAAATAAAGAAATAGGAACTGATGAATTCCCTGAAGCAATAGCATTCTTGGTTTTCTTCTATTGTAAGAAAAGAAACTGAAAATAGGCCAAAAAATGGAAATATATTCATTCAGCAGAATTGTTTTGAAAAAGGATTGTGTGAGCACCCATCATATGGTCTGCTGTCTACAGACATGAAAGGAGATCAAATCACTGCCCAAGGGACTGTGCAATTTCATGAGACCTGATAATAAATAAGAAACATGAGATGTTACTTTTACTGGACATACTGAACCTCTAGTCCTTGGTTTCAGAAGGTGACCCTCCTGCATCTATCATGCCATTGGCCCACACTTACATGAGACCCAGGTTTGTTCCCCAGCTGTAACTGCTTTCTTTAGGCCTCAGGTGTTTCTACTTCCTTCAGGACCAATGGCTGTGGTAGTTACAAGGAACAGATAATTTCAATAAAGAGGGGTTTGCTTTGCAACACACCTTCTTTCTCTGAGAAGAGATGTGTCCCATTGGGTCAGGATAGTGGATTATGTCCCCTGCTTTTCTGTCTCAGATTGGCACCAAAAGATACTGTCAGGAATCAGCCTGGCCACTGCAACTTCTGTATTCCCTTGGTATCCACGGCATTGTATAAGGAATGTTGGGTGACGTGTTCTGTCTCGTTCTTATCTGTGGGTCTTTATCACTGTCTTTGTCTTTGCTGAACCTGGTGATAGTTCTTTCAGAAAACAGCACGTTCTGGAAGTGCACTGCCTGCTGCATAAAGAAATTACTTTGTTTGAAAGCAGGTATAAGAGTGTAATTTCAGTGAATACATACTCCTGCTGCTGCTTTGGCATTTCTGTATTCATCTTTTCTTCTGCCGAAATGATTTTGTAAATCTTATTCATTGTATTATCTTCAGCCTTACATCTACAGATTTAAAAGCTTTTTTAGTTGGAGGTACTTCTTTGCATTTTTTAAGAAGTCTGCCTTTGTGGGGGTTTTTTGTGTGCTTTTTTTGTTTGGTTGGTTGGTTTTCTCGTGTGGTTTTGGTTTGTTTTTTGTTTTGTTTTTTGGTTGGTTGGTTTGGTTGTTTTGTTTTGTTTTTTTGTAGTCTACTTACTATATGGAAGGAAATACAGGACACCCAGTGTTCCAGACACAGTTCGGGACAATTGCTGTGAATATCTGCTACGGGCGCCACCACCCTCTGAACTGGCTCATGTATAGCATGAATGGAGCAGAGATCATCTTTAACCCTTCAGCCACTATTGGGACACTCAGGTAAAATACAAACTGATCTATGCCATTGCATAGGTTAACTGAATCTCTGAGCCCCTCACTGGAGCCTAAAGGACACCTTGCTGAGGTCTTGGAAGTGTAGTCTCCTTGTTTTGTCTTCACAAAGGAGCCTGCATTCTCTTCCACTTGGAATTTTGGGCTCCCAGTCTGCTCCCAGTAACAGATTCTCCTTCGGAACTTTATTGTGCATCAGCAGGTCTCCTGTCTGTGAGACAGCATTTACCAACATCCAGCTGGTGTTCTGAAAACTGAGAGTTTATTTAGATGAGTTATGTAATATTTTTGCTCTATTATAGCCAGTAGTCACGTTCAGGCTTATCTTACCAGCTTGCATTGTCCCCCTAGGAGTGTGGTATCAAATTGCAGTTTTCAGAACCAAGCTGAAATATCCTTTTCTCAGAAATATTTTTTTAAATTGTTGGCAGTTTTATGATTATCAGGCCACTTGAACCAGACTGGACCAGTGTAAACTGTCACTCGAGATTAATCTTCTGCAGATTAACATTAATTACACCCTACTGACTTGATTTCCTAAAAGCCAACTGTGGCTTCTTTGACAGAAAATGTGCAGTGTGAGACAGTCAATCTAGATTTAGCACTGCAGTGTACAAGTAGTGAATACCTGGTGCCCTTTGTGTGTTGCAGCGAGGCGCTGTGGCCAGTTGAAGCCAGAAATGCTGCCATAGCCAACCACTGCTTCACGTGTCCCATCAACAGAGTAGGAACGGTTCGTATTTTCATTGTTTCATCTCATTCCATAAATCAGGTGTTGGAGCATGGGTTCATTCAAGGCAAGGGACTAATAGCACTAGACTGCATGGATTCTTCTGCTGTGTAACTTCTGTACTAGGGTTTATGATGTGAAGATGGACAGTCATGAAGAAATTGAGAGCTGCCTTTGTTGCTGGCAGTCTACTTTTTGGTTGCAGCTGTTTCCTGTTCTTGAATTGAATCTTTGTAATAAGCACCCGCCCTTTTGCTAATTCTCCCAGTTTCTCTGGTGAAATCAGTATTCTTTTAGCCAAAATGACTGAAAATTTAATATGTCCTTGAGTCAGTGGTACGCAACTGGTGGCTGTTGTACAGATACTACCTCCTTCTGGACTGTAAAATTCTATAATGAAAATTAATAGTGCATGCAATAGGTCATTCTTACCTTCAGATTTGTCCAAATACCCTATGTATTTTTTTTAAATTAGATTCCCTGCAAAAATACAGACTTGCTCTTGCTACTATGAGAATATGTTTGCCTTTTTTTGTGATCCAAAAAGATACATTTGGTTAAATATCTCTTTTGCCTCTTTAAACTGGTGAAATGGTTACAAGGCATGTTCCCCGAAGTGTATGAACAACAGGCAGTGATACAAAAAGACCTTGTGTTCTATCCTGTCCATCACAGAAACTGGGCCTCTCTGGTGACTCCCTTTTGACAGTGCTGATCGTGTGCCAGAAAAAAAATCTTTGTAGATTTAGATAAACTTCCAAAATATGATAGACTAGCAAGGATTTCTTGAATGAAATGGAATTATACTGCCACCTATGGATTCCTCTTATTTCACAGGAATACTACAAAAATGCCTTTACTTCTGGTGATGGTGGAAAAGGTATGTTCAGAAATCACATTCAGTACCAGTTTCCAGATTTGCTGGAAGTTAAAGAGAACAATCAGTGAGGAAGATGAGATTTTCTTGTATGTACTTATATGTTGAAACACTATAATTTGTGCTGTGAAAACCATGGCTGCTTGTGGCTCCATCCAGAGTGGGCCTGAGCCTTTTTTAAGCCAGTTTTGGAGCTAAGTGTTTTTAGCAGCTGCATGAAAAAGGTTAGAGGTATCCATTGCTTAGCAGTACAACAGATGTGATTGATTTTTGGCACAATTCAGAGTTGTGCAATATGAAATAATACCTTTTCTGTGCCCAGTGTTTTCACCTCTGACCTTTTATTGAAAATTGAATGGGTGCATCTCTGTCAGCTGTTTTGAAAATTTATGATTTGACAATTAGAATTAATTTAAATGCTAAGTAAAAAACAATGAAAACAAAGCCTTTAGTCAAGACACATAATAATGGGAAAGCATAATGATGCATTATTTGAAAGCCAATGCAGTGAGATTTTCCTGATAATTTGATGGTGTACTGTGCATGAAAGTAATTACTGGCCAAAACTGCAGTTATTGTAGGATCATGCTGTGACTCTTTAGGATGATTATCTTGCCGAAAGGACAGTGAGTCCCCAGGAAAATGAGTCAGGTTTTGTGGGACACTGCATGTTATATACCTATTTGAAGATGACAATACATGCTTTCTAAAAATCTCTTTAAGCACACCATGAGCTGGGCCATTTCTATGGCTCGAGTTACGTAGCTGCGCCAGACGGCAGCAGGACCCCGGGGCTCTCTCGCACTCAGGATGGGCTGCTGGTGGTAGAGATGGATCTGAACCTCTGCAGGCAAGTCGGTGACAAGTGGAATTTTAAGGTAAGCCTGATTATAAAGAAAATTATATTAGAACAAACAAGCTTTGATAATGATTTTATGATGTTACAATAGTTAAAAGGCAGCTGCCTT
>VZTJ01004863.1:526033-539259 GCA_013397795.1 Orthonyx spaldingii | reverse complement strand
TTTTTTTTTTTTTTTAAGCAGTTCAGAGCTTAAATTGTTGAACTAATTTAACAGGATGTTATGGAGGCCAAAAGCATAAATAGATTTGGAGAAGGAGTAACTAAATTCAGGGAAACTAGGCCAGTAGCTGTCAAATGAAAACCTTAGCCTTGGGACCTTAACATGGATTGCCAGGAGCTCTGAGATTGCAGGTGGCAGAGTTTGTGCTTTCCTTATGCAGTGAACATAGGCATTTGTTGCTGAGCTGAGCCAGGCATTGGCTCTCATCTAACATGGTACTGTTATATATTATTAAAGGCCTTCATTGTCAGTTTTGGTGAAATTTAGTGAAAACTCAAACCCACAAGCTTCTGAGAACTTTCTGAAGGCAAACTTCTTGCAATGTTAACTTCCTGAATTTGCGGATGTGTTGAAACTACAGAGAAACTACAGAGAAAGAACTGTGTACTGTATATATTAATCTCTGAAGCATCTTAACAGACTTTCAGATTTATCTAAATCAGATTAAGATGGCTGCAAGCCACTCCACATGGCTTTAACAAACCTTATTTATTACTATTTTTTTTTTGTATTCTGAGGTAAAGCTAATTTGGTTCATCTTTCCAGAGAGTGTAATTGGATTTAATTTGTCCAGCAGCAGTGCTGGTTGAAGAAATGTCTGCCTCAGCACAGCAGCTTGCTAACCCTTCAGCTGTGGCAGTACAAGCTGTGTGAAGTGCTATATTATATACTAATACAGTGGAGTCACCAGACTTTTTTTTTCTTAAACAAATGACACTCTAGTTCCTTTTTTAATCTGATCAAGTTTACAACAGGCCACTCCAAGATCCTATTGGAATAAAAAAAAGAAAAGAAGTGGCAACTTCAGAAATAGGCTTTGTTGATGAAGAAAACATCTTGCTTGCTTCTGTGGAGACAGATCTTGTGTTTTAGTCCTCAGTACTGCTAGAGACTAGAACTTTTTCCTATCCACTCTTAAAATCAGTGTGAATTGAATCCTAACCAAGTAGACCAGAACTCCTGGCTAGCAGCTGTACAATATATGTAGGTTCTTCAGTGATCACCTGCTATTTAAAATAAGTAATCATTTGCAAGGGGTGTCAATTTTTGAACATCATGCTACTGCAAGCAGACATTTATTTTATAGAGCTGGTTCATTTGCCTGTTGTGCATTACAATATGGTGTAATACTCAACATATTTTGATTCCAGTTTGACATAAAAATGGAAGGTCTCTGGATTTGAAATGCTGAATAAGCTTTCTAATTACAAAGTAGCAATTTGTTATCTAGAGCTTAATTTCTTTTTTTAATATTGCCAATCCGTATATAGGGACTAAAACCAAGAAGGTCATCTTCTGAAACAGAATTGCATTTGTTATTTTACAGATGCCTGTGGTAGGCATGTGGTTGTAGCCATAATGGAATTGTCCTGAGAGATTCCTAATTTTTTAAGTCAGGCAGGCACCTCAGTTTGCTTTGCCACCGAAGTCTGAGGCACTTATTGCAGAGTAGAGACTTGGTGTGTCAGGAAGCACATGGAGCATTGCTTGTAACAGCTTAGTAGGGGTATCTGAACAAAAGCAATTGCATTGATTAGGAAAAACAAACAGTAAAAGCAAACCACTGCCCTTTGGCTGTTTGTGTAGAATTGTGCGTTTTTTGTTGTCTTCAAGTCTTGTGCTTTCAGCACCTTAATTTTATGTTGATTGTGTGGAGTGCTATTGTTGGGTTTTGGCACATAAGGCACAGCTGTGGTTTTGTTTATGTGACAGGGGAGAGCTGTTTCCTTTTCCTCTCAGTTGTGGCCAAGACAGAGTTCTTTCTGAGGGGAATGAGGTAGAGCCGTTATTGCAGAAATCCCTTAATAGCAAGTAGGAACCTATTTAACCTGCTCTGGTATCTGCAGTTTTCACCCAGTGATACCTGAAAGGGACATTCAGTAGAATGTCTTTGCTAAACTTCAAGCAGCAAAGGGGTTAAACAAATTAAATAAAGATTTAATTTGCCGCTCCCAGAGCCAATGTTGTGGGCTGTGCACTTCAGAAGAGGATGACAGCACTACATCAGGTGCTGAATTGCAGCACTTGCAGCACTCACTCTGTTGCCCAAACCATTGATATTTCGTACGACTAAAGGGTGAAGTAAGAGTAACCCAAATACTGTCAGTGGCATATATGCAAACTTACTGCTGGCAGCAGGGTGCCTTGGTTGTCAAGGACATGACATGAAGCCCTAATTAGAGACACTCCTTTGCCTTCATTGACATAACTTAAAAAATTGTTGATGCAGGAGAAAGGAAGTCCACCTTTCACATTGAACTTCCAGTTATCCAGAATAACCAGAATAGCCATAAGTGCTAAGTCAGTAGATGACTGTCACTGAAGGAGAGCTGCAAAACAGGAAGGTGTTAATTTAAAAGTTTGACTTTTTAGGGTGGAAATACACTTCTTTATTGAATAGAAATATAGTCTTAGGCAACACAATATGAGTTCTTTTATAAAAAATAGTTTGTGCTAAGGCACTGGTGATCTTGAATTTTGAGTGAATTATGGTCTTGATGTTTGGGACAATTAAATCATACATTATCATGGGAAAAACAAACCAGTGGATATAAATATTTTCTACAGAAGTAATTTTGTAGCTCACTGAAAGAACTGAAGCTTTGATTTTTCTTTTCCAGATGACTGGTAGATATGAAATGTATGCAGAAAAGCTCACTGAAGCAATCCAGCCTTACTTTATACCCAATATCATCAAAGAGTAAGAGAGCATCTCATCACACTCAAATGTTACAAGACAAATTCAGTTACTGTTGAATGATAGCTTTACTGTGAATCACAAGTTGCTGTTTTAATGTTGTCAGTTTAATTTCATGTAACCAACTTTAAATAATAGGATTTAAAACTGTGTTATGTAAAATAATTGAAAACGGCTTCTTGAGTGTTTTTTATTTACACTAATGAGTCCAAAGTTTTGCTCCTTTCTAGAAATACATCCAGTGTTTTTCTAGTGTAGAAACACATACAGTGTACTGTGATATAGTTGATAGAGAGGATGAGCTCAGAGGACATGAAAATTTTTGTTAAGCTTTGCATTGTACATCTATTTATTTCTGCTTTCCAGTGTTTACCCTCTGCCCAAATACATAGGGAGAAAGGAGGTATATGTTTTCATCTGGGTTTGTTTTTTTTTTGCTTTTTCTGCTTATGAACTACTTGATGCAGTTCTGTTATAGCTGAGTAATGTCCCAGACAACCCCATTGTTTCAAGATCTGTGGGTGCTGTAAAGCAAGACCGCTTTGGTTCTGGTGCTTTTTACAGAACCACAGCTGGATCAATGTCTTTGATGGGCCCCTTCAAGGTGCAGAAGTCGTGCTCAGGGAGATGCTTTGGTATCTTCCAAAGCTCAGTGCCCTGATGGGAAGCAGAAACAGACTCTAGCTAATGCATAGGCAAGGCTGGGGCAGTTGCATGCTTTTCACTGTGAACAGAAAGCTCAGGACGGGTAAGGAAAACTCCCTGGGGCTGCACTCCGGTAGGATACGTGGTGGTTGCAGAGTACACAAACCAGCTGTGGAATAAAGGTAATAATGTTACATTTGCTATTCTTAGGTAGTACTGTATTCTGAAAATTTGCTTCATGTGATTTGGGTGATGGCAATAGGTGTTCAGGGAATGCAGACTGAATACAATTTACAGCCCAGCAACTATGAATTTAAAGTCGTAATAAATATTTGAACTCGTTTTTGTTTTTCCAAATTACAATTTCAGATTTTCAAAAACATTTTTCCTAATAAGCCTTTTAATAAATGCACTTGCAACATTATGTTACAGGATTATCTGTGAGTTTAACCTTTATTGAGAATGGCTTAATTACAAATAAAAATATATTTATGTATAAAATCCCTGCATGTAAAATCCCCTTCCTTTCCTACTGACATCCTGACAGAAACAAAGCAACAGAACATTTTCAGAATGAGTGTTCTGATAGACAATCTTGTAATGGGAAACAAAGTTTCAGGAAATGCAGATGTTCTGAATGCTTGTGCAGTGAGCTGCTTTTTCAGCTGAATTTGTGTCATATACTCAGTCTTTTACTTGGCTTTTGCTACTTCCTGGTGTTTTCATCTCTCATAGCTGTCTTCCATTTGGCAGCTGTACAAGATCCTGTTGTAATAGTGCACCTCTCCTTTTGTCTGCACTACTTTAGACAGCTTTGTTTATCTTTCACTTCTGTTAAAGCATTTAAACCCTGGGTACCAAACACCAGTCAATATTATTACACCTGTCTGTGCACTTCAGAACACTCAGCTTGCCCTTAAGTTCATGTTTTCTATAAGCTCATGATGCACTTTTGGTGATGGAAACAGTAAGATGCTAAATGTCAATAACAAGCCTTTTGTAACAACTGTTTTTATTTAACTAATCAAGCCTGCTCTAAGATAAATCATGTGACAGTTTAATGGTATTGAATGAACTACCCACCTGAAAATGCATGGGTTAAGGAAGTACCCTAACAGTCTGTAGCTTACATACCTGTTAATTACTAACAGAGCTAATACAATCTCTCTAAATCAAATATCCCTGGATATAAAAATTCCCAGATCAGGAGTCTTCTGGTTAGTTACTTTGGAGGAGTTGAAAGGCGTTATCTACAATAGGTTTTGTACCTATCTTCTGGAGGGATTCTGCTGGTGGCACTGATGCACTGATTTTTCGACACAAATCACATCCTAGCTGTTGACTCATTTTGCAACTATCAGTGCCAGAATGTATTTGAACTTCACCAATGATAAACAAAATTTGACACACAAAATTGCCTGTCATGTACTTTTGTTTGGAATTTTTAAAGGGCATTTTAGATGTCTGTTACTATTTTTTGCCTTTGTACAAAGGAGCACTCTTGATTCTACTAAGTCCTTAGTGTACACTATACTTTTCAGTTAGTCAACAACTGCTAAAAGAAAATGTTTATCTTGGTAAAAAAACTCTCTATGCTGGAAGTAGATTCCTATTTATTATATCCACCAGTAAAGAATAATATCCTTTTACTGTTACTCCACACAGTTCCAGAACTTGAACAGTTCTTTTCCCAAAACCATGCCAGAGGTGTGGGATCTCTGTCCTAAGTGCAAATTTTCCTAGTTTTACATCAGTGCTGATTTTCCTACTCACGTTCATATAGGCAGGACTGAAGATTGAGACTTAAAGGAAATTGTGATGGATGAAGCTGAAATAAGTGGCTTTTTCTTACACTTCAGACTGCTCCTCAGGTAACAGAGGAAAGGGCTATGAATGGGCTGCTACCAGTTCCACTTAATGTCTCAATACTGCAACAACTTAATCCAAATACAGCTGTAGTATAAGAGCTAGAAAAATCTAAGTTCGTGCCTTCTTACTTGTAGCAGAGATGTTTGTATTTCTTCTTATTATTAATTGATTTTAGCTCTTCTTAGAAAGTCACTGAACTAATACCAACAACAAAATTTGGCTCAAATTATAATTCAGCATTTTAGGTACAATGCAGTAGCTGCTGTCAGATATTTACACTGTACAAACAAAATATATACCATTAGTGTGGATGATAATTTTTTGCATTTGCTTAATCAGTTTAAGTATTTAGAACATTCATATTTAGAATGGATTCTGCAGAAACTGGCACATGTGGATGGCGTAACATTCAGAGCTATTTGCAAAGAGCAATAAAGACTTCCAAGTGCAAATAAAATCTTTCCACTTTTGGAGCAATATGGAGCTCTGAGCAGTCATCCATGAGGATTTAGCCAAAAGAGATTGAGTTTGTAGTCCAAGGGAGCAATTCCAGTATTGCAGTTGCATAAATGCTAAATCTCTGTGAATTTGGTACATGGGAAGTTTCCTACATTGCAGGCAATACTGATGAGCTAGCAAGGCATTTTTTTGTTATTGAAAAGTGGTTTAAGTTAGTATTTTTTTCCTTCTTTAATATTCTGCTGAACATCAAATCCATAGATTTTGGATGAAGAGCAGCTCTTGATACTTTGACAGAGAGAGAAACAGGTATTTTCTATTTTTTTCCTTTGTTTACCTAAACCTATGCAAATATTACCAAGTGTTAAAGTTCATAGATTTGGTGCTTTTTTCTTATGTGTTTAATTTGAAAATAAGCTGAAAGTGAACAGGCTCTGGGCCTGTATTTTAGAACTGCTGTCAAATGTGCAATGTTGAAAATTAGGAAAAAAACCCAAAACCAAAAAAAAAAACCAGAGACAGACATTGCAAAATCAGATACATCATCAGGAAAAAAAAAAAAAAAGGTAAAGACAGCATTGCAATATAGTTCTGTCAATGTCTATAAAGCCTCCCTTGTTGAAGGTCCCACTGCAGTTCAGGAGTGAGGTGTGTGCAGGGGAGTCCTGAGACGAGCAGCCAGCTGCCGTGCAGGCTGTGCAGGAAGGAACAGGAGTGTCCTCTGTGGACGTCAGCTGTCTGTGTAGATGAACAGAATATCTTCATCAGTGCCGTAACTTGTCCTGGCTTCCTCGAAGTTACTGATGCTGGTGCAGCAGGTTCCTGGTAAGGAGGAACAAAATGTTACCAAAAATTCAGAAGGAGTTGCTGGTGAAAGGTTCTTACACCGGATGTAACAGCCTCCACCAACAAAACTAGTATGGAGACTAGACCCAGCAGCTTAGATTACAGCTTTACTCAGGTACATTTTTTCACCTTAAAGAGCTCACTGAAGTAATGCTGCAAATAGGAACTAAATTGGCCCTTCTGTTATATTCTTCCCATAGGCGGTTCACCATCTCTCACTAACCCATCTGAAAGCCAAACAAGCCATTTGCTGGAATGCCTATCTGAATGCTTCAGCTAAATCACACCACCAAATGTGGCACTGATGTAATTAATGTGGCAAAACCCCTTCTGACAAATTGGATAGTGATGCTTGAAATGCCTGTGCACTGTGAGGGGAGGTCCAGCTGTGGCTCTGTGTTAGACCCATTAGTAATGCACTGGCTGAGAATCCATCCGAAAGAGACAGGCTACTCACGGTCAGCATAGGCAGGGTTGTTGTAGTAAATACTCCCTGAGGCTCTGTTGTAGCCACATAACACAATGAAATGGCCCTGGTAGTCCGGGCTCCTGCAGAAGCACTTCTGTCCGATGGGAAGGAAGCAGCAGTATTTGACAGGACTTGAGCAAAGATCACACAGTAGCAGGACAGCGTTCACAAGGACAATGGCTACGTGACCCTGGGACAGGTGATTCTGGATGTCTTGAACAGTTACTGTGCTGCAAGGAGAAAACCAGACACGCTTATTGACAAGTTTAGGGAAGAGGCTGGTATAAAGGAAGTGCGTGATGGTGGACAGTGCAGCCAGCACAGTTACATATCACATGTACAGCTTTTTGCTGTTAAACCCTGCAGGCTTTGCTATGGACAAAGTCAGATACAGCACTCAAAGCCTTTTCATTTCATTGCTGCTGAAGTGCAGAGCAACAACTCTGGATTCTGCAGTAACATGTTCTGTGATGACATTTGTATCACATGCCCCAGAAAAGAGAATTAAAGGAGCTGGCAACTCACTCAGTAACTTGAGTGACTTCTGTTATGGGAAAATTTTAAGTGAAATGTTCTCTCTTGCCGTTAGAAAAACTTACCTCTGAAACACCAAATCTTTATCAACTGAGTGGTTAAATATTGTGTAACCACTAACCGAATTAAGATGTGCCCAAATGTGCCTGTGTCACACAGGACTCTGTTTCTCCCAGTTGCAGTTTTGAATCACTTGACACTCCTGAGGCTTTATTTCTACAGTACCTCCTGCAGAGGTACTGTATCCACCAAACATAACCTATAACCTCATCTGTTAACGGCTGTCCTTCACTGAGACAGATGGTGTGTTCCATTGATGCCAAGATGATTTTTGTTCTTTTATATACCTTTTACAGTTCCATGTATCCACAAGTATTAGCATGCATACTCATAATTCTTTAAGTCTGAAAACTTAGCATAGTTCCAAGGTCCTGTAGAGCCGGGAGACCAAACACCCCAGAAACTGCATAGCCAGGAGACCAAATATTCTACTACCTTGAGGAGCCAAGGTTCCCTAGTAGAACATGTTCTGTAAACTAGAGGTTAGCTCATCCAAGCCCGCTCGTTGGGCCCCCTTGTTAGATATGCTAATGTGTAAGGTCTATAAATTGTATACATGATTTACGGTGGGGTGTGCATTGGTGCATGCATGATGGGCATTGTGACGCATTCCACCTTTGCAAAGTGATGCATCAGACAGGCTCCTCATAAAACACGGAGGCAAATGACCCCCAACCCTTCAACCATGTCTAGTTTTCATTTCCTAAGTCCAGGAAAATGGCATCACCATATGCATGAGAAACTCATCACTTGGATCTGTTTCAGATGTCTGTGCTGTCTGCACCACCTGACTGAACTCATGTGCTTTTTATTTAATCTTTTTCAGTGTCACTTCCCCACTCTGATGCCCCAGCCTCAGTACTGCACAGGTAGATATGCTCTCGGTCCCTGCCTTGATCAAGGCCACAATCTTAAGACTGCAAAAGCAGGAGGGACTGAGTGTCACTTCTGTCCTGTCACCGCTGTAGTTAGAGTGATGGTGATTCCCCATGTGTTAGAAAGGACACTTGATTCTGCTAAATATAA
Organism: Orthonyx spaldingii; assembly: GCA_013397795.1. Taxonomy (NCBI): domain Eukaryota; kingdom Metazoa; phylum Chordata; class Aves; order Passeriformes; family Orthonychidae; genus Orthonyx; species Orthonyx spaldingii. Next base: position 530,593 of record VZTJ01004863.1, on the reverse strand, counting down.
GTTACACTCCAGCATTCAAATGCTGTTGTGGCTGCCCCATATCCTCTCTTCTTTGCTTATGCCTAACCATTTACCCTCCTTCGACAACAGGGATCCAAAGCCAGCTTCCCTATAAACAGGGATGCAGCTCAAGTGGGATGCTTAGTCATTTCCCAATAGAATTTCACTGCTAGTTGTGAAACAATTCTGCAGTTTTTCCATTTCTTCTGGGTTTGCAGTTCTTTCATGGAGTTCCTTATTTCATGGTCCCCTTGGCAAAAGCTCCTATGCTAACTTGTACTTTGCGTGTTTGCCTAGAAACAAAGATCCATAATGTTTGCATAGTTCTGGGAACAATGAGTTCTGTACCCATACAGCATTCTCCTTAGTTCCAACAATAGCCAATTAAGAGTGCTGTAGGCACTCCCTACTGCCTAAGTGTAATGGATAACTAAATTCAAAACACAGCCTTTTCATATCACTTATTTTGCATCATGACTAATTTTTCTTCAAACTTCATTATTAGCTCTTGATGTGCATGGAGGTTTTTTGATACAGCTGTAGTAGAAAGACACTAATTGGCAAAAAAAGGCTTAGGACTTGATTTCAGTCTCTTTCAGCAGTTTAGCTTGGTGCCTCCAAGAAAAGCAGGGGTCCACAGAATCTCCAAAGAGAAAAAACAGTAAGCTTACCATTTCTCCACCAGCACCTTGCAGTCTTTGGCTTGTGCAAAGAGCTGATTCACTCGATTCTCTTCTGTGTCAAAGTGCTTCCTGTAAAATGACTGTGGAAATAACAGAAGTTCTGAACTGGAATGGTGTTTACCTTGGGTAATCCACCATTTAGAGTCTGCTAGCAAGGGCCTGCATAAGTTGGAGATCTGGCTATGGGATAAAAGATCTCTCCCTTAGTTCACTGGAAGCAGGACAAAGATTTCTGCTCTGAATTACAAATTAAGTTGGCTCCTGATCAGTTATTGTTGCAGTTTCTATCCAGTGGCTGTTCATCTGCCTACACGAGAGAAGCCTGTCTTGTTTCCCAGGGGAAACTGGGCAGGAGCTTGCATTAAAGCCACTGCTGCTACAGGCCCTCCTTGGCCCCTTGTTGGCAGTCCTGGAGAGGCCAAGCTCTCAGGGGATGGGAGGCTGAGTTCCCCTCTCACCTCTAAAGGTGGATCTTCCAGGTCAAGGCTGAGGCACGGTGGTGGGGAAAGTGTGGAAGCTAAACACTGCTGCTGCCCAGGCTGTACCTGTTCTGTAGATAAATACAGGGCTTCAGTCTCCAAGGCTGTCAAATAGGTTGGAACCTTTCATGAACACTACATGCAAACTTTTTAAAAATTCAAAAGACTGAATCAAAGATGTAAAATAATGTGGGATCATATTGCCTTTGGAACAGGTTTGTGCCAGTTTTGGCAGTAGGTCAAATTAACTGTGGTTGTCAGTAACACAGCAGAACTTTTACAGCACGATACTTGAGGCTTTTAAAGCTGCCTGCTCTCCCCCTGTAGATGAGAATACTAACCTGATTTTTGTAGCCCTTGTCCACTCCGAGTGTCTGGGTGCAAAATTTATGCTTAACTCCGAAGTGCCGCATTAGGTAGGCCAGGTCAATAGTCCAGATACTCTTTGTTAACTGGAGTTCCTGGATGGCTTTCTGAAACTCATCATTGTCCAAATGATTCAGGTACCTATGGTATTAGGAAAGGCAGGGGAAGAGAAGCACAGATCTTAGGAGAAGCAAAATGTGTGCTGTAGCCCAAGCCTCTACACCACAGCACATAAAAACTGAAACAATGGGTTTGGCTAAGGAATAACCAAAAAGACCCCAAACCAACCCACAAAGGAGACAGAAATTTAAGGGAAGGGAGTAGGGAATATTTAACTGGATTTACTGCTGACTTTTTAAAATTGGAAATGTGCGGAGCCTTGACTATTTTAGAGTGCTAGAAGTGTACAGGTGCTGTACCAGAGGCAAGCTGGTATAGAACTCTGTCCTGAAGGGTTTACAGTGTAAATGTACAAGTGTATTAGAGCCAACACAGAAAGAAGAGTTAAAGACTAAAACTTCCTTCACACAATAGATGGTTTTCAAAAGGAGGAGCCGTAAACGAATTCAGTAAATATTCAAAGAAAGCTTGTCTTAGGCACTGATGACACAAAAGGAAGAAAAGGGGAGATGAAGTCAGGAGGAAGCTTGGGACAGGTTGCAAAGGGGTGGGGCAAGGCAGTTACAGCGAGTTCTGAAAGTAAGAAGACAAATGGAAGTAAATGATAAAAAATAAAAAGGGACTGGAATTGAGGATGCAAGGCAAAAAAGGTCAGATCAGCAAGGTGAGAAGATTAATCTTGGAAGCTGAGTTTTGGGCAGACTGGAGTGGCAAAGAGGTAAAGGAAACAGAGGTTACAGTAGTCAAGATGGGAAATTACCAGCACACGGACTAACGTCTTGGCAGAAGGGATGGAGAGAAATGAAAATCTTCTGCTTCATATCTACTAAGTGGACATCTAAATAGGTATTTCTCCTGCACCTAAGCTCATGTTCCTCTGTGGAAGGAAAGAGGAGTTCAGCAGGACAGCTACTAGTTTAAAAAAATAGTAAAACCAAAAATAAAAAAATCCCCAAAGGGCAACACAGTTTTGAAGCTGAAACTACTCCTGGAACACAATCACTCATCCCACAGGTTGGGGGCTCAGCAGGACAGTGGTATTACAGGTACAGCACACACTCATAAACTGGGATACACCTACCCATCACTTGAAAACACAGAAGGAATCGGTTAAGTCAGAGCCAACTATCAGTTCTGAATTGTAACAACAGGAAAGAGGCAACACTTTCTATGAGCTTATGCATGCCAGCCTGCAAAGTCCATAGAGCTCATTAGGTATTCTGCCTCTCTCTAATTAGTCAATTATTGAAAGGGTCCGAAGTTCACTTCAGTTTATATTTTCCCTTGCTCCTGCTTGAGAGCTGGGCCAGGCCCAAGCAGCAGTCACTGTCCAAGGGTACCTCAAAAACTGCTGCTCTCCTAAGACTAACCTCATGGCTGCTTCAACACACCTCTCCTTGGGATCTGCTTCCTGCTATCCCTCCCCATGGAATGAGATTTCCCACACTAAGAGAGCCACTTACTGAAGCACCATCCTGGAGCAGGCCAGCCCACAGTCCCAGTGGTACAGCTGCTGAATCACTGGCACTTTCAGCTGGATGCAGTCAACTGTGTGAACAGAACACGAATGATGTCAATCCATACAATAATGGTTTTCCATGCCACTAAAAGTCAGCCTGTCCTCAGCACTACAGCCACCGAAACTTAGAAACGTGGTTTTGTCTGATTGGCAGGTGGATTTTTTTCTTTCTCAGGGGAACTTACATTTAGTATTTCTGTACAGGTAAGCATTTGATTTAATCTCATACGCCTTTATTATTCCATACCTAGATCACTGCCTTTCAACCCCCTTTTCCCTTGGCAGTTTCTTTTTTTGTTGTTGTTTTTTGGTGGGGTGACGTACCCCCCAACCCTCAACTGAAGCTGTATCTCCTCCTGGACAACAGCAGGTAAGACAGAGGTATTCACTCTTTTTCTTGTGTCTGAATCTACTTCTGTGCCACAGGAGGAGTTAAACCAAACTGGGAGAAAACAGACCATGATCTCTGAACAGAAATCTCTTAGAAGCCCCATAGATTTAAGCCTTTTCTATAGATGTCTTTTTTCTTAGGGATGGTAATTTACAGAATTTTAACAAAACGCACAAGTGGCACCAGTCCTTTTGTATTAACTCCATCAAAACCTCAATAGAGAGGGAAAATTAATAATCATCTCTACCAAAAAGTCCCAAAATACAAATTCCATCCCCTGCCTCAGGTTTTGTTTTGGTTTTTTTTTAATGGAGTTGGTGATTTCAGTTTCAGGAACACCCTCACCACTGGCAGGACTTGAAGAGTTGTGCCTGTCACTGCTACCTCAGCACTGACCAAAGTGAGTTAATCACAAAGGGCTTTTCTTTGTAACCTTTGACCTAGAAAAGGCCTTTGAGAAGTTTTGTTAACAAGGTCATCTACATTTTATGATGGGAATAAAAATGCATTTGACATCACATGGACTTGTCTAGTTCTGATGTAATATTATTTATAGAACTTTTTAGATAACGTTGTTATATTTTTCCTAGTTGTGCCCTGTTTAATCATTGCTTTAAAGAGTGGCACACCAGTTGATATATTCAGTCTTTTTAATTCATCTAGCTTGAGGTGCTCTTAGGTATCATAACAAAAAGAAAAGAAAACAAATTCCCACTTGTCCTCAAACCAGGACTTCTTAAGTATTTTACCATCATTTGTTCTGGGCACGTTATGAATCTGTCCCCTTTTTGTTAACAGCCAGGGCCTCTACCAAGTCCCACAATAACCAAGGGCTACATGTTTTCTACGGGAAAGCTTCAGAGAGCAGTAACAAGTATTCTTGGCCCTCCAGCTTGCAGTCACCTGTTTCCCAACACACCCAGAGCTCTTCCGCGATGGCTGTCGGCTGTCCCGAGACAAGATACCAGTCCATATATGTCGTGCCTGTAAATCACCCTGCGA
>VZTJ01004863.1:408864-525589 GCA_013397795.1 Orthonyx spaldingii | reverse complement strand
CAGCCCTGCGCCGGGCGCGGGGCACCGCGGGGCTGCCGGGCCGGCCCCGGGCGGGAGCGGACGGAACGAGGCCGCGCCGCCCCCAGGGCCGCGTTCCGGTTCCGGCGCGCGGAGCAGGGCGGGAGGCGGCCGAGGCCATTAGCGGGCGGCGCGGCGGGTGAGTGGCGGCCTCGGGCCGTGTCCCCCCGCGGGGCCTTCTCGCTCGCCGGGCGCTGCGGGGCCGCACCCCAGCGGCATCTCCTGAGGGGGCCGGGTCGGAGCGGCGGTGTGCGGGAGGGCTGGGGTGGCTCCGGCTCCCTCACGGCAGCGCCCGCTGCTTGGCGCTGCGGCCCCCGAGCGCGGCCGTGCTGCCCGCGGGGCTTGCGGGGGCCATACCGCTATGGGATGTAGCCGGGGCTCTTCCCGTGGAGGTACGAGTGGTTTGTTATGTGGTATTTAAAAGTGAAATTCCTAAAAGAGACTTGGAAGAGACTGGCTGTTTATATTTCAAGTCTTTCCATGGGCGCGTCTCTAGAGAAGTGTTATTGATGCATAGTTAAAGCGTATATTATGCTTAAATGTGAGAAAATTGGTGCTTTCCACTGATGGGAAGGATGGTGGATTGTTTAGGTGGAGCTTATTCTACATCTTTCTTTGTAATAACAGCTTTTGTTTTCCTTTCGCCTGAGGTGTAGAGCCACAGCACTGCGGCCATGTCGATTGGAGTGCCAATCAAGGTCCTGCACGAGGCCGAGGGCCACATTGTGACCTGTGAGACCAATACGGGAGAAGTTTATCGAGGCAAACTTATTGAAGCAGAAGACAACATGAATTGTCAGGTATCTTTTGCTTCACAAGGATGAAGGGAAGGTTGGCTGATCTGGGCCTGGGAAGGATGAAAGTTTGGTTAAAAGACCATTGATTTTAGTCCTGGGATAAAGAAAAATGTGCTGCTGCTTCTTACCATGGTGAAGTGGATTCAGCATTATAGAGTGCTTCAAAGAGGCCAAAGCTTATTTCCAGCTTCAGAGTAGGATTGGGTGTCTCTGTCAGTATGATCAGGGATTTTAAGATTCTGTCCTGTGAACAGCATTTTTCCGGAGTTCTTTATTTAAAGCCACTGAATGTAAGACTAAAACAACCGTGATTTAAGAAACTGAAGCTTATTTAATGCACGTTACTTTAGTCATTCCAAGAGGGCCTAATTTTGACTTCAGGCAAGTGATTGTTGAAATCAGAATGGTTTCCTAATAGTTAGTACTAAAACAGCTTTATTAAAACTGTTTGCATGTGACAAAACAAAAATAATGACACTGATAAAGCTAATTTGTAAACTCAGGAGAGAGAAAAAGTCCTAGGCAGCAGGCATGGTGTATGTTTAAATGGTCATGATGCCTTGTGTCACAGCTGAGGCCTGTCTGAGCACTGACTGATTTTTACCTTCCAGATGTCCAACATAACAGTGACGTACAGAGATGGACGGGTGGCACAGCTCGAGCAGGTGTACATCAGGGGCAGCAAGATACGGTTTCTCATCTTACCAGATATGTTGAAGAATGCTCCTATGCTAAAGAGCATGAAGAATAAAAACCAGGGTTCTGGAGCTGGGCGAGGGAAAGCAGCTATTCTTAAAGCTCAAGGTGTGTACAATTTGTTTATGGTCCCTTCCCCTATTTTTCTGTGGAACTGGAAAACTCATCTCTCTCACTGAGGAGATTAAGCAATAAGAAGTGAAAAGATTACTGGTTCATACAGTGTTTTTCTGTATGTTTCATCTTACCATGGGAGTCAAGAGTCAAATTGTCCCAATTACCTGAATGTGTAATATTGATGCTACAATAATTTAGAGGTAGTAAGCAGTCTTGTTAAACAGAGCCTTTCTGTTAAACTTAAGAGTTCTGTTTTCCAGCAATTGTGGCCACCAGTTGTTTGGAATACTTAGGAAAGGATTCAGGTGTTCTTGTTAAGCTTTTGTAGGAAAACAACTTTAGTTATAAAGACGGTACTTAAGCTACTGGGAAGCTGTAATTATTAGCTTTTCTGTAGTTCACTCTCATTTGTGCCTTTCTCGGGGGATCAATCTAGTTATTAGGTAGTTGAGTAACAATCATGGGTCACTAAGTCCCTGGTTAACTTCAGTGTGCAGTAGTGTTTATGTGGGGGAGTAACTTACTGAGTAGTGTTGCAAAACCTTGCAAGAGTATGGGGTTTCAAGTCTCTTGTGTGACACAGATTTGTGTGTCGGAAGGAACACGAGATGTATGAATGTTTACTGCAGCTGTTTTGAGGAGCCAGACTCTGGGACCATTAGGTTCTGGTTCTTCTCACAGAAAGCTTCTTGCTCTCACATCACTTTCTGAGCATTTCCTTGCTTCTGAGCAAGAGACCTTGAGTGTTGTTGATGTTTTGCTTGTCAGTTGCTGAGATAAATTTGCAGGTATGTCAAATTCATGTCATCCCTGATGTTTTCTTTCTTCAGTGGCTGCAAGAGGAAGAGGCCGTGGTATGGGCCGTGGCAACATCTTCCAGAAGCGAAGATAATTTTGGTCTTGGCTGAATTGCTTTTTTTATTAGGGGTGTTAACTTGACTACATGTGCGTTGGTATCAGTTTTGTTTAATAAATGTTTCTGACAAAAACTGGTCTGCTCTTACGTGACAGGATAATTCTTGGGCAAATACACTGTAGGTTGATTTCAAACTCAAGCCAGCTTTGTCTGGAAAATAGTGGACTTTATTAGATCTAGGTTTGACCACTTTATGTGATGCATTGGTTTTTAAAGATTATTATGTTTCCTTTTTCTTGTTTTTTCCTGCTGATGTTTATTCTCTAAAGAATTAGAAGGCATTCTTAAGAATTTTAAGTCATACATTATAAAGTCTTATTAGCAGCTGCATTTATGGAAAATACAGCAAAACAGAGGCAGCTTCCTGAGAAGCAGAGCACTTTGTTCTTTTGCTCTGTATGGACCTACAATAGATAGAGGTCCATCTTCATATCTGTATATTGAATTCTTGCATTTCTTATTTTTCTCTTTGGATATGGGCAGAATTCTTCATTAGGAACACACAACTTTGATACCCTGAGTATATATTTGCAGTGAAAAAATCTATTCTGACTTTCTTAGCAGCTTCCCCCTGTGTCTGGGAAAAGACGACAACATAAAATAGGCACATACCAGGATAAATTTGAAATGCTTTGTAAATTTGAATGGCAGTGCAGGTATATGAGGAAAGTCCTATAAATAATTATCCATTAAACACAATACAAATGCTAATGTTTTGAACAAAACTCATGATCAACTTCAGCTTTTGATCTTCTTGTCTATACACAGTTGTGTGTAGATCAGCTGATCTGCAGGAAGCCTAATGTAGTTGTAACTTCAGTGTATTTTGCTAAAAGTATAGCATGGTTGTTTTTACTGACTTAAATGGTTGAAATGTTTAAATGTCACCCTTCTGTACCTAATCATATATTTGCATACAGTCAATTACTAGTCTGTACACACACAGAAGAGCTGGTCTTGCTTTTCTGCTTGGATGCTGTGAAGACTCTCCCTTGTATGCAGACAGGAGAGTTGAACTAATGTATGAACTTGTTGAATTGTGTGTAAATAAAGCTGTGTTTGGTCTCGCATCACTAGGGAAAACCCTGCTGCATGTTCTTCTGGGTAGTAGTGATCCTAAATATTTGCAATGGGAACCTACTTAGAATGTGTTTAAGGGATACTTGAGCTTAACTATAAAAGCATTGTAGTGTCATCTTACGCCTGTCCTGAGGAACGTGTCCAAAAGATGGCAGTCCTCACAGACAGGGAGCATTTCCATTAATGGTGACTGGCTCACCTGTTTTAAAGTCCCTGTTCTTCCTTAAGCAATGCCAAGCTGCTGTTCTGTCAGGAGCAGTGCATGTGACATTCAGCAGCACTGAGGGCAGGGGACAACCATGAATTTAGGAGAGGAACAGTAACCCTCCTCAGGAGGTTTCATGGAACAAACTCTGTATCTGCTTTAAGAAATTTGAAGTAACATCTCTAATGCATATCAGCTTTGAGGAAGATACTGGATTTTTGCATAAACAAAAAGCTTTGCACTATGGCTTCAGGTTGAGGCTGAGTCTAGGATGAACTGTTCAGAAGGATAAATGAATTTAGTGATAAAAGTGTTGAAGTTTCATGCTGGTAGGAATTAAAGCCCCAGGCAAGACAAACATATCACTTGGCAATTTCTGACTGTAGTAACTGGAATGCTAGCTTGTTACAGGCTGCTGTGCAGATCCTTCCTGTGATACCCTGTGATAGGTGTATACTTACAGTGTGATAAATCTAAATCTCCGTCTCACCAGCTAGATGGCTCTGTTGGGACGAGAATGAAGCTCAAGAAACCAGAACCCTCTGGAAAGGAAAAATGTAAGAAATGTGACTTCTGCTATAAAATCCATAAACTCAAGGGCTATTATAAACTCTAGCATGAAAATACTCAGCTTATTTTCTTTCTTCTTCAGTGTTCTCAGAGTGCTGGCTTCCTACACAGCTGGGTTATTCCAGCTGCTGATTGATGCTGCATTTCCCTGGTACTTGGCTAATTGGGCATATGCACTTAGGTCGTGTAGATTCCTCAGTTCAGTAACTGAAGCAATCTGTTGCTCTGGGATGGCAGATACTAAGGAGAGATGCAGCTGTTTTTAACATCTGCACTTATTTGTCACTTTTTTTTAATCACAGATTGCAGCATTTAATTCTTTGCCATCACTTTGTGTGGGGGCTTGTAGATCTCATGCTGTTCAGTGGGTTCAGGGCTCCCTGTAGCGTCCTACTTTTGACAGAGAGAAACAAGCACTGGCTTAAAGCCTTGTTCTAAACTTGCCCCTTTGATAGCACCAGTGTAGGTGCCTTTGAAGTACTCATGGGACAGAGAATGTGTACTGTAGCCATGCAAAACGGTGTGTGGGGAGGTGCAGATAAAAATTCACTCAGTCTTCAGGGTCAAAACCACACTTGTGCTCTGGTATGAAAACAGGGCATAACATCAGAGAAGAGCTAGAGAAAGTATCACTTGGAAAAAATTGCTTTGCACAGAACTGTAGAATCTTTCCTCACTGACCAGGTGCTCTCATCTCATACATGTGCAGTTCTTCTCTCCAGGTGTGTATAACTTATATTGGATCCTAAAGTTGTACTTTTCTTTAGTTCATTTTTCAGTGCTCTTCAGAAAACCTCTTCTAGAAGGGCAGAATGGGGTGGGAAATGTGAATTTCTGGTGCTGGTGGTCAGGATAACTGTCCAGTCTGTACCTCTTTGCTACTTGAGCTTTACAGTGAACTTTCCTGTAAAATAGAGGTGTCCTATTTATTTTGCCAGTAAAAGGTGAGCAAGGGTGGAAGGCTGATGTCCCAGTGGAGCAATGGTAGCAATGGGTGGAATTCTGAGGTCTACAGGAAAGTGTCAGTGATTCCATTGTTTATTTCTCAGCCAAGGGTCAAAAGTGGGGAAAGAGTTCTCCCACGGGTCCTTGATGTTTCCATCCTGACAGAAGCAAAAATTTAGATCTGGACTTGTACCTTATCGCCGCCAAAGGGATTTCAGTTAGTAAGACCTGGTCTTCCTCCTCTCACATTGGATAAAACTTTATGGGACCTTCCTGCCTTCGGTGTTTCTTTGGAAGGAAATACAAGTATACCACATTTAAAGCATGGTCTGGAATAGCCTTGAAGCAAATGCTGATGGGTCAGTGTGTGGCAGATCACTCTGCAAGTGAGCAGATACTTCTCTACCTGCTCAGGCCTGCAGACAGGAGAGCTACCAGATGACTGCAGGGTGCTGGTGGCTGAAGTAGCCAAAGCAGTGCCTGTCTGCAAGTATTTTTCGGGTCAGGCTGTGTTTTGACTGCTCCAGGTATCCTGTGGTTGCCTAGACCTGTAATAAGAGCTCTTGATAGAGTCAGGAATATTTTGGAGGCAATGAATAAGGAAGTGCTACCCTTCCCTGCTCATGGTAACTGTTCCTCACAGAACAGGTGTGGGATTATTTAACTCATTGTGGAGGCTGACATTAGTGTGCAGTATGAGTAGTAGGTTTGGGGTGGGTTTATGCCACTTAATTCAGATGTTTAATGAGAAAAGTATTTGGGGTTTGTGTGTGAGTTGCTTGTTCCTAGTAGACAGGCCTGTTATTCCTGGCACAGGACCAGTCATTGCATAAACAAGTATTGTGCAGCCTTCTGCTGCTCAGCAGAGACTATCAGAGTCTATGAAAAGTGGAGATTTTCCAGCATCATTAATTCAGGGGAGAATGCCAAAACCCTGGCAAAGAAACAGATTGTATCCAGAAGATGTGTAGTTATGCTGGGAGAAATGAAAAGAATTGCAGGAAAACACTATTATTGTTCTTTTGTTTGGTGAAGTGCCTGCAGTGAGCATTTAATTTGTTCTTCATTTTCCCTTGCCTGGAGACTTAAAAACTGTGATGTGGTTGAGGGTTTGCCCTAATTCCAGCTCAGTGGAGAGATGCTGGTACATCTATTCCAGAGCAAACCACTGCTTGTGAGGCAAAACTTCTTACATTTCATCCCTTGGTGCCTAAAATGTTATTAGGGAGTGAGTGGAGCCCACAGCCTTGGAGAGGTTTTGGAGCACTGCAGCTGATGGCCCTCAGCAGACATGCCGTGAAGCTGATACTGTGATAATGCAGAGACCTGTGTGGTGGCATTTTAGAATGCTTATTGATATCTTTACACTTTCCTAAAATCTCGAGCAAACTGTAGGGTGAATAGGGTTTTTTCCCCTGACACCATACGCAGCTGAGACACAGAACTGGCATGTGGAGATTTTTACTTTTCTCTAACAAAAAGGTGTTGCTGTTTGTTGCTTCATGATCAAATGAGCTCTGTTCTGTCTCATGTCTCTAAAACAGCTCCACAACAAGCCTTTTTTTGCAAAGCTCAGCCAAAAGTCAATGTCATTCCCCTTTGAAGAACACTATATCAAAGGGCACATCAGGTACATCCTCAGAACCAGACAGGAGTGTGTCATTTGCCTGCAGTCCTGTTCACCTCTTGCTTTTGAGGGCAGTTTGGATACAGCAGCAGCAGCGCTGTGGTTTGGGAAGAGGAGTGGCTGCACTTAGAGGAAATGCTGCTTCTTCCTTTTCTCTTGGTATTTGTTAGCGTTGGCTGTCTTTGTTTTGTCTTTTCACTGCAACCTTTTTTTTTTTCCTCTAGTTAATGATCCAGATTTTACATGGACAAAGTGGATGAAGTGCTAGGGAACTCCTTAGAGGTTTTTCATGTCAGAATTTGCCTCCAAATACATGAAGTCTGATCCTAAACCTAGGCAGAGATTTATACCATCGGATGTGTTGAAGCCTCTGGCTGAAGGCCGTTTAGAGGGTCCATGTAGGAGATCTCACTTTATCTCCATGGCCTCATTTGAGCCTGGCTTTTACTGGATCTGCAGCCCCTGGGTGAACTGGATACCTTGGAAAGGAGCTCTGGGGGTGCATCCTGCTGTCCTGCTTGTGAGGGCCAAGCGTTCGCTCAGCTCCAGAGCACCTGGCCCAGTGCTAGCAGGAGCTTTGGGCACTGCCAGTGACCCTGTAAAATACTGGGATTCATTACTGGAGCTGAGGGATGGGCCAGTGCAGGGCTGAGACCCAGGCAAGGGGACCTGGAGACCCTCTGGACTCTTGTCTCTGAGTATCTGGTTATGCATCAAATCTGTTCCTTTGGTGCCCTCTATTTCACTCTCTTTCCGTTGCAGTTTCTGAAAAACTAAAACCCCAAAGAGCTGTTGATAAAAATGAGCAGTTTGGTTCTGACTTGCTCAGTTTTTCAGTTGCAGCAGAGTTCAGACAAAGGTGCACACATCAAACTGCAAACCAAAAGATTTCAGGGGATCAAGAACAAAGCTCTGCTCAGAAGTCTGACATGGAGACCCAAAGGCAGCTGCCTCTATTATTCTGGGAAAGGGCCTTTTTCCCATTTTTTGTGCCATATGTTTGCTTGTTGAGACACCATGTGTTTCAGGGGAGTTACACAGGTTGAATAAGGCCCATGTAGTTTTTGATAGCTTTTCAAATGCTTCCCATCATTGTGTCCAATGTGGGGCAGATTGACACTAAAATGGGAGGAATAACCCTCCCAGAAGCTGAGGAACTGGCTGATCGGAAAGCAGGGAAGCATCTCTCCTCCACCTTTGTGACACACCCTGCATGCAAGCAGAATGAGCCTGATGGTTGCTGTGGAAGGAAATGTCAGCGCTGTTGTGGTTCACTTGCTTTTGAGGCCAGTTTGGATGCAGCAGGGGGCGTGCCGGACTTTGGGAGAAGGAGTAAATGGAAGAAAAGCTGACTTTCCTCTGATCTCTTTTGCTGAAGAAGAGTTCCTGTGTGGTTATTGTGTTTTGTGGCTATTCTGGTTTTGAATCACCATCACTGAACTGGGATGCTGTCAGATCTGAGAGGAACTGCAGAGGTTCACAGCCGAGTACTTGGTGTCTCAAAGTGGATCAAGATGCAGTCATGGCCTTCCGGAGCACTGGCCTCAGCTAACAGTGTTCCAGACTGTTTTGTTTTGTGAACTACCTCTTGGCAGCCATAAACCAACTACTGCATCTATTTTTGAGAACACCTGTTTAATGCCAGTGAACTGCAAAACAGGTTCTCTTATCCATGGATAATGTCCCCAGCTGGGGTGGCTGGGCTTCCTGCCAGCTGCCCTTGGAGGCTTCTCACCTGCACTGCCAGGGACTGCATGATAAGAGATTTTATTGAGGCACTTTACCTTTTCCAAGCTGCGAATCACATCCTCCGGTAGGGAGCAGAACAATCTCTAAAGGCAAAGTTTAATCTTCTCTTGTTTGTTTTCTTAACATGAAACAATTTATATTTTTGACGTCTTTGTCAGCAGCTGTCCACTAAGGAGCTTGTCAGCCTGCCCCAAACAGTGCAAACTCCTTTATCTTCTTAGTGCTTGTGAGAAGTGAATTATAAATTGAAAAAAGAGCCTTGGTAGTGCAAAAGAAAAGGGCCTTGACAGGTTTTGAACTGTGTGAAATAAAAAATAGATTAGATAAGCCTGTGCTTGTAGCTGCTTTTTGCATTCTTACCTCAACAAAATAATTGCCACTTATTTAGACAGACTCACTGAAATGAGGGAGGCTTTTGGTGAAAGTGCTCAGCATATTGCTACCTGGAGCATGCCAAGATGCTTACCTGGGTTTTGTGGTCAGAAGCTGAGAAAAAATACAGGATGGAGGTGCAAGGAAGGTGTTGTCCTCTTAGATAGGGAGAGAACAAGTGCTTTTGTGTTGGAGTAACGGGAAGTGTCTGTTCATTCTTGCCTGTGCTCTCTGGCACCCATGGCCTCATTAGCTGTGGTGTTGCTCGTTACCTCCACATGTGTGGCTGGGCTCTGCAGGCTGGTGCTGCTGCAGCTCGGTGCTGCTGCCTGAGCCCAACAGAGCCCCAGCTGACACTGCTCACCAGCATCTTCAAGGGAGATGCTTTACACCTGGTGACCTCTCCTTCCAGCAGACTCCTGATGAAAGGTGTACTTAAATGTCTCACTGAGAGCTGTGGTGAGACTGATCACCTGATGGACGGTCAGGGTGGGGAAGGGGCTGTGGTACCATCGCTGCAGCTTCAGCTTCCTTCCTGCCACATGGCATAGGTCCCAATCCCAGGCTGACTATCTGCAGCCTGCACAGACAGGGAGGCTGGGAAACTGAAAATGGTGGAGAGCCTGGTGTGTGACTCTTGAGTGCTGCTTTAAGTGCCTGAGATTACAGCCCTGCACCAGCAAGTACCTCCTGAGGAGAGTATTCAGTCCTGCTGTGTTACCTGACAGGAGACAGGCTCACTGCAGGGCAGATGTTCCCTTGATTTAGGAGCAGTCCCTCTAAGCTGGTCCCTCTGGGTATCTGTGAGGAGACTTGAATTAGCATGCTCATCCCTTTAATATTCTTTGAGAGCCCTGAGCTTTCTCATTCAGTGCAAGGAAAGGCTCATTTTGGTTTTGTCATCCTCCCTGGTTGGTGAACTCAACTTTTATGAAAATTGCAAATTTGGGACCTTCAGGTCTGCTTCCTTGTGCATGCACCTCATCTGTAGGGGGCCACAGGAGCACTTCCCAGCTTTGGAGCTGGATGCACTGGATGCTCCCCAGAGTCCCTCACCTGTCCATGCGATCGGGAGCTGGCAAGAATAGCTGGGTGTGCTGGGATTGTTTCTGCACAGCTAAGTTGCAGCCCATCACAGTTCATTCAAGAAGCAGCGGCAGGACTTCATAATTTGCATTTTCACATATTCACAACTTGTTCTCCATGGTGAGCTTCCTGTGGCAAAGCAACCAAGTGCATATAGAGGAATACACATGGATGCCACAGCTGCTCTGCTGAACCAGTGTGTTTCCTGCTTTATCTCCAGACCCTGGAGTTGCCAACTGGCAGGTGGCATCACCAGTGATTAGCACAGAATTCCCCTGCAAGGGGCTGAATGTCTCATTCCTGTCCTGCTGGGTAGCAGAGCTCAGACTGAAAGCACAACTTTGAGCAGGGCTGGAAACAGGCTGGGGCTGAGCCAGGGGCTCTGCAGGGAAGAGCTGTGTCAGGGGTGCACTGCACACTGAGGGTTTCACCTCATTTTAGCGAGGGGTGCTGCTGTGATGGAAAAGCTGTGAAGATGCCTCGATGCAGAGCTGTAGGGGGACAGTGCTCAGAGCCAAAGACAAAATGTTCAGCAGCGCTGCTACCTCTTTCTAGATATGCACTGGCTCACCAGGCAGCTCCAAGCCTTCATTTAAATGCTTTGTGCCTGAGTTTTCTTCTTGGCACAGAGCAGAGTGCTGCTCTTCTTAGACTGTAAGAATTTAAGCAGATCTTGCTGACATTTGAAACGCTTTTTTTTTTTTTTTTTCCCTGAAAGGTATTTTGGAAGGAAAAGAAAAAATTAATACCATCTCTTCCATAGCAGGGAAGGAAACCAAGGGCTGAGCCTGGAGAGTGGTGGTAAATGAAGTTACAAGCAGCTGGGGCTGGTCACTAGTGGGGTACCCCAGGGTTCAGTATTGGGGCCAGTTCTGTTTAATGCCTTTATCGATTATCTGGATGAGGGGATCAAAGGTATCCTCAGTTAAAGTCACAGATGATACCAAACTGGGCAGGAGTGTTGATCTGCTGGAGGGTAGGAAGGCTCTACAGAAGAGTTTGGATGGGCTGCATTGATGGGCTAAGGACAATCGTGTGAGGTTCAACAAGGCCACGTGCCAGGTTCTGCACCTGGGTCACAGCCCCAGCAACACTCCAGGCTTGGGGAAGAGCAGCTGGAAAGCTGCTAACTGGAAAAGGCCAGTGGCATCCTGGCTTGTATATGCCATAGTGTGGCCAGCAGGACTGGGTTGTCAAGCATTGAACAGGATGCCCACGGCAGTGGTTGAGTCACCATTCCAGGAATTACGTACAAGAGGTGTAGATGTGGCACTCAGGGACATGGTTTAGAGGTGGGCTTGGCAGTGCTGGTTTAATGTTTGGAGCCAGTGACCTCAAAGGTGTTTTCCAACTGAAATGATTTTATGATTCTTTAAGATACTACACTGAGAAGGGAAAAACGAGTTGTGAGAAGAGAGCGGGTGGTGACCTTTGTGCAGGTTAACATGAAGGTTACGAGGTCCTGTGACTGGGTCCAGCATTTGCAGTGTCAGGTAGTAATGCTCAGCACAATGACTAATGCCACCCTTCTTCCTCAGGGAACTGGTTTCATTTGGGGCTTTTGGTGGTTGATCAGAGACACCAGTACCTTCCAGTGTCCTCACACTCTTGGACCAAAGGGAACAGATCACTTGAAAAAATCACCAATATACTTCTTGCAATGTCTTGTAAAATTAGTAAAGAGCATAAAAGGTGTATCTCTTCCATGTGGTTCTGGCTTGTTTTCATATATAAGAGTTGCTTATATGTGTTTCTCTGAGATTCAGAGACAATCAGCAGAGGAAGGCAAAGTTACCATTGTTAATTTAGAAGGGTAAGGATTTTTATGGTTTTTTTTAATGTCTCATTTCTTTAGCTTTTAACTCTTTCAAAAATTCATCTACTCTGAATTCCTGTGGGGACAGATAATTGAGAGGACTTGACTTATCCACTAAATCTCATGAGATTATTTCTATCAGCCCCTTGCAACATGAAGGATGGCAGCCTACCATAAATGAACACCCATATTTCCCTTTCCTTAAAGGAATGAACCACACTGATCAATGTGAGTGGTACCTGATCCTCTCCATCAGGCACCGCATGAGGGCTCTGGTCCATATTCCAACATCTGTGAACAACCCAGATAATCAGACTCTGAAGTGCTTCACGCTCATATCCAAGAGAACTCTTTATTATGTTTACATAGAGCATGAGCAATGTGGAAAACACTGGAAATTCTGAAAGCATCAATGGCTTGGTTTTTGGACAGCATTGGAAATGGCAATTAAGCTGCTCACATCGTGTTTGTATTACGAGGTGTGCAATGTGCCATGAGGAGCCAGAGCTTTGCACTTCCGATTGGGAAGTGCCCACCTCTGGTACATTCACTGCTTGCTCCTCTAGTGCCACAGTTAGGTGCTGAGCTGTCAGCTTTTCCTCAATTTAACTTGGAACTTGCAATTGTAGTACCTTGGAACTTGTAATTTTAGTACAAAAGCACAGTTTTTGAAGCCAGTCCTACTAATCCACCAGACCATTCCCGATCCCTCTCCTCCCCCCTCTGCCCACCCCATCCCAACTCATCCCATCCCCCATGCTCCCACCAACACATACCTCCTTCCCCTCCCTCTCACCCCGGTCACACAGCAAATATCCTGATGCTGCAGTTCCAAGCCATGTGTCCGCCCCAGCCTATGTGATCCAATGGTCTCTGACCAGGTCCCTTTGTTCAGACGTTCATACAAAACACACAATAGGAAAAAAACAAAACAAAAGGAGCCAGACACAAGAGGGAGACACACTGCCGGGCTCCAGCTCTGGCCTCTGAGCTCTTCCACTAAGCTCCACAGCACTAGGCTCTTGGGGTACCTCCTTTCACTCTTAAGGCTGCAGGTCCCAAGGTTTCCAAGGTGCATAGGAAAAGGAAGAAAGGAAGTAAACTACAAGCTTCTTTCTGTTTTAGGTTTCCCCCAATCCCTTTCCCTCAACCCAATGGCTGCTGGAGGATATTCTTGACTCCGACAGGTCTTTTCCCGTCTTCCAGTGAGACCCTGCCTGGGGACCAGGTTCACTGTAAGTCACTGGTTCCTCTCTGGAACGTGGGCAATGGGTTTGGCAGCGAGGGGCGGGAGCGGAGCACATTGTGGGGCGACAACAGGCTTTTGTCTCACAGCAGGTGGGGGGGAGATGTCAGAGAAGGCGAGAGAAAAGAGCCAAGGGAAGCTGGTCAAGCTGGCCCTCTGCTTGATGTTTGTACTCAAAACTTCTCCTTGGGGTGGCTTCAGTGTGCCAGTGCTGGCCCGTCGTTCAGTCACCTCTCGCAGCCCTGCTGAGAAAAAGCACGTGGCGGGGTGCTTCCGGCTGCTTCATCCTCTGGCTGGCTGCCCTCGTGCCCGCCGGCGATCTCAGAGTCGCAGTCAAGCGCCTCATAGATGGTCGGCAGCGTGGTCTGCTGGCTGAGGCGCTTGCGCAGGCCCACGAGCAGCGGCTGTGGCATAGAGGAGACGTCCACGTTGTTGCCGAGGTCAACCCAGGCCAGGCAAGGGAACTTGTTCATGTCCTTCATGGTGTCAGTCAGCTCCTTCATGGTTGCCCGCGTCAGCCGGTTGCCATTGAGGGACAGGTGAGTGAGCTTGGGAAGTGCCCAGAGGAAGGGCAGCAGCAGGCGCACCATGTCATCGTTGAGCTCCGTGAAGCTCAGGTCCACCGAGGTGAGGTGGTCCCCGTTGTTCTGCAGGTAGTAGGCCATGCGATGGACATCCCGCATGGTCAGGGGGATCCCTGACAAATCCATGGAGTCCTGACTCACCTTCTTCTGCAGGCTGGTCTTCAGGCTAATGGTGGAGAAGAGGAGACAGAGAGATCATTAAGGGGAGCACTCCCATCCGTCTCACCCAAGTGAGAGAGCACTTGGGACAGGGAGAACTCATTAATAATATCAGCTAGAATGTTGAGCAAAGGGTTAATAGAGCTCACTGGGGAAACAAGCATTTGCACCATACTTCAGGGCAGACTGTCCTGGAGCTTTGCTGTGTATTTTCAGCACTTACACATAAACTTTGCCAGAACTGGCTAAACACAAGTTGCTGAAGCGTCTCCCGCTAGCAGATGTCAAAGGATTTGTCTGTATGTGCCCATACAGGCGCTCATGCATAGAAAGCAAAAATAACCAAGGCAAGCAAACTTTCCAAGAGCACTGGTTTACATTGTGTGGGGGCTGGTTGTGAGCTGCCTCTCCAGGTCAATGCCAAGGTCTGTGCTGCAGAGGAGAGCGGTGTTAAACGTCTGAGAAATGGATGTTTTATCTGGAAAACAATAGGTAAACAGAACTCCAGGAATGGATTTACTGCATGTCCCTTTAAAAGCCTTCACAAGCACCACTTAGTCAGTAAGTAGCACCAGTGGCTGCCTATTTGGGTCTCTGTGGTCAGCAGATCATCTGGGATCTGCTGCAGCTGTGAGAAGGCAGGGAGGGCATAAGGGTGCTCAGAGATGGCTTAAGCCATTTCTTTTATTGTCTGCCTGGTCAGGGGAGTGAGGAGGTAGGGAAATTGTGTTGTGAGGTTATTGGGTATGCAAAGGGAGTGGGGAGTTTAATGATGGGCTATGGGTTTGTAAGAGTGCTGTGAGAAGTGGAAACTGTGGGGCTAGAGCAGCTGCTGGGGGATACATTGCAAAATTGAGTAGAAATGTGTATTGGTGTTAACATAGGAGAACCTAATCCCTTAGTGTAAATTATGTTTATCTTGCTGCTCTTTCAGACACATCTTGCCTTAAGGACATGGGAGCCCTCCCTAGTAGAACCCCCCAGTCATGTACTCAGAGGGTCTTGTGAGTGCATTATTGAGTTTGGGAGGATCAGGGTGGGTTAAGCATTAACCACGACTTCGAAGGTCCCCACTCTTCCTATCTGGCTCTCTGTAGTGTCCTGCACACCTGTGGCACAGCCAGTCCCTGAAAGCAATGGGTACATGGGGACATGCAATTTCCTCGGAGGAGGCTACAGCACCGCAGGAGCTCCCGTGGCAGGTGAGAATGTCCCTACAAGTCTCAGTATTGCCAGGCTCTGCTGGAGCTGTGCAGAGGATGTGACACTGCCTCTGTAGCTTTGCTTTACATATGCAGTTCATTGCATCCTGGAAATTTTGGCCCTTAATAATCCCCTATAAGCATGTGTTGACACAAAGGAGTAAATGTGCACCAGTGCAGGCAACAGCCCTTTGTCGACACATTCAGCACTGGCACAAACCTGTAGTTGCACTTCCTTGTAGAAGCATGAGGCAGAAAGACCTCATGGCCTGCCCTGTCAAATCTTAAGCCCACAAATTCCTGCTCTGGGTTTAGCAGTTACTTTGCTCAGGCTACCTCTATGTGTCCTTGTATTTCCCGTGGGAATTCAGTGTGCAAGGCTGAAACTGTATCTGCAAGCATGCATTTGGACTAACGAGCTCTCATGGCAGAGAGGTAATAAGAGCATGAATTAACTTCTATTCAGACCTAAAATATTGTAAGTAAAATGTATTACTAAATATTTACATGTCAGATGACCCACACTACACCTCAGTGGATCACAGGAGGGACAAGGGGAACAGTGCTTGTCTGTACTGTCAAACAGCAGAGACTGATGTACTGGTGAACTATAATTGGTCTGAAAGCACACAAGGGAGGTTGTCAAAGGGCCTTGAAGATGGTACTTGATATCTCTCCACTATCTGGGCCCCAGAGATGGGATTGTAAAGAATTAATCCACCAGATTGCTTGTAGCAGCAGTGCAGTTCTTTCACCTGCTGCAGCAGCGGTTGTGAACTGTGCATGCTGTGGTCTGCATGGCAGTGGACAAGTCTCCCTTTTCCTGCTAATCCAAGGAATGCTTGAGATCAGCCTAGGCTGTCTGGGAGCTATATTTCTTCAACTCTCTTGAAAACCAATGTGTATGTTTTGGTATAGTTTGTCACCAATCACTGGCAGTGGTATAGCACAGTCTACCACAAAGGAGGGTTCATCTTGTATGAAATCTATCAGGGACCAGCCTCGCAGCTGGAAAAGTCTCAAGTTTCCCCTAGCACAACAAAAGTTATCCTTTTAGCCATGCTAGGTATTTTTCTGGGGTGTTTGACCTGGAGTACTTGTTCTAGCAGAACAGAGCATCCAATGCACAGTGAAAGTGTGCATTCATATGGGTCAGGTTAAACAGGGTGAAATAAAATTGAGTATGAACCTGAGTGCACATGGTAACTGTCCCCTGTATCCACAAAGAGCTGGTACAAGAGATACAGCAGCCTTCTCTGGCCTGTACTGGTTTGGAATAAGGCTTTCTTGGGAGTATGGGGAATACAGGATAAACAAGCATAGAAACAAGCCTGTAAATACTTCAGTGCCTGTTTTGTATAAATGCAGCCTGTGGCTCCTAGAAATTCTCCAGGGTAGATCCTAGGTGGGTGGGGGACACAGAAAGGAGACATGAGCATAGGGGCACCTTCCCAAGCCTTGTCTCTGTCTGTACAAAGCCTTCTCAGACCTTCCTTTTTATAAAGCTCCAGGGCACAAGCCTAATTTGGAGTGGGGATGGGAACCAGGCTGGAGTGGGGACCACTGGAGGGCACGTCTGAGCCGGCACCGCTCCCGCTGCCGGCCCTCAGCATTCAGGTGCCGTTTTTCCTGTCGCATCTGCAGCAGCAGCTTTCTTAACAGCAGGCAAATTTGAAAGGCTCTTGGGGTCCCGTTTGGAGCAACTTGGCTCTGAGTGCAGACAGTGATGACTGAAGGGAAATGTCTGAAAGACAAAAGCAATGTGCTCGTCTGTCTCTGTCCATTAAGCCTCCCCTCCTGTGACTGCTGTGTGGAGACTGCAGTAATAAGTCACGGATTGTGCTCTCACCAGAGCAGGTGCCTTCTGCTGCTCTCCTCAGCAAGGAGCCAATACCCCAGGGAGGCTTTAATCAAGCAGACAAATTATCTTCCCATAATTGATTCTCCAGACTGGACTGCTCCTGGATGAATGTGCTTAAAACCCTCCTGTCCTGTGCCAGAGCCCTCCCTCCCTTCTTTGCTGGTTTGTTTTTCTTTCCTTTCCTGTGTTTTTTGCTGCTTCCTTTTGCCCTCGTTGCTGTACCTGCCAGGCTGACTCTGGGCCTCCTGTCTCAGGACTGTGGGCTCCTCCTGTGTTTAAGTTGTTCTCTTGCCTATAAAAATGCCTCTTGTAGGGATGTGTCTGCAGGAGCCTCATCCTGGTGGACACAGCCCTATGCTGCAGCCAGGCCCTCAGCTCTCTGGTAAGTGAACATGAGATACAACACCCCACGCATGCTGTGAACCCTGGCAGCTTCCTCCTCGCCTCCCTGGTGTTTCTGTGCAGCCAAGAGGCACAGCTAAATCCTATCTCTAGGGCAGGGCATAGAATAGCTGCCCACTCTTTCTCTACTTGCTTTAGAGGTAAATGTGTCTGCTGTCAGAAATGGGTCAGGGAGATGTGGGTAGATGCTTTACTCTGAATTATCAGACACTTGGTATTTTTTTGGAGCTCTGTTAAGCTCTATTTCTTGGGGGGAAGAGGGGCATGATACACAGGCCACAAAGCTCTGTCACTTGTGCAGCAGCTGAGAAAATATTAGGTTTATTTCCAGGGAAGTGGGTCATCTATTATTCCCCAATTTCTGCACGTGAAATAGGCTTTGAGATTGCTTCAGCTGCAGAAGCCTTTTTTTCCTTTGTGTGAGACACAACAGCTACCTAGCAACGTGGTTCTTGATGCCCGTGGGACTCGTGGCCAGAGGCTGCAGAGCACTGGGGGCTGGATTAACCTAATGCTTCTGCAGTTGGTGCTGGGGCACATTTGTAATTCTGGGGATTTGCATCTAACAAGGATCTGAAGGGTCCTTGGGTGCAGGGTGGCAGACTGTGTTTGTATTAGCTGCAGCAAGCATGGAGAGGAAACAACCCCACACTCCCTCAGATGCTGGAGAAATAGCTGCAAGTGAGAAATTCTTGGAATCTTGGAGCAAGAAACAAGGGCAATTAGCAGCCTATCCCCTACTGCCTGCCTGGGGATGCAGCAATGGTGCTGGCCCAGAGTCTTGTTTATAAGGGATCAGCATGCTGCTTGCAAACCTTGTCCATCCCTGCTGAGGGATGGGAGCTCTTTGAGGTACATTTCCTTGTTTCTCATGTGAAAGGTTTTACTCTGCATTGTTCCCAACTCCCTTCTTGGGGTCTGGCCTTTCTCCCATGGACAAGCAGGCAGTCTTCCTTCCACTCTCACTGCCAATTATCCCTTCCCTGGGTGTCAAATCTACTCTTCAGCAGGCACTACCAGCAGTCCCTAGGCTGCACTTTGAGCCTGGCTGTGGGAGATCCACCCTGGACCAGTCCAGACAGAGCAGAAGCCTGAGGGACCTGTGGGTGTCTGGAATGAAAACCCTCTCAGTGTGAAATGTGGGCCAGGAAAGAGGTGAAACTATCTTGTGCCTCCCCAGACTTTATTTTGGGATAAAAGTCTTCCTCTTTCC
This sequence comes from Orthonyx spaldingii, assembly GCA_013397795.1. Classification (NCBI taxonomy): domain Eukaryota; kingdom Metazoa; phylum Chordata; class Aves; order Passeriformes; family Orthonychidae; genus Orthonyx; species Orthonyx spaldingii. Next base: position 506,928 of record VZTJ01004863.1, on the reverse strand, counting down.
ACTAACACTCAGCCACTGTTCCTGCCTCCTGGGAACTCAGCTAGCATAAGCAAATTCAGACCTGTCTTGAGATGGAACAATTAGGAGACCTGAAATTAATTGCTAGTTGTTTGTCTCCAGGACCTGTCCCAAGGGAACGAACCCTTATGTCATGTCCCAGGTCCTTCTAGTCCATGAAGCTCCAGGTTCAGCATGTTGTTTTTTTATTAGCACTGAATCCTGTCAATTTCTTGCTCATCAGCTAAATCCTTTGGTGGCTGCAGGGAAGGGGTGTAATGGCTCCTGCGTGTTGCCCAGTTGGGACTTGTAGCAGTCATAGTGGTGTCTGGCCTCTTGGTAGCTTTGTGGGGTTTGGAGGAGCTCGTTCAGCCCAAGAATGTTGAAGTTCCTGGAGTCCCAGCTCATCTCCTCGTCTCCATGCTATGGAGAGAGGCTGGGAGGAGACAGTAAGAGTTAGAATTTTGCTAATGAGGGGTCCTCCCTACTTCATGCCTATTTCTCTGGAGAATTACCAGCTTTCTACCCCTCCGCCTTTTATTTTCACATTAAATGTCTCCAAATATAAAACTTTCCTGATGCCAGAAATTCCCATTACTGTGTATTCCCTCTGTCATTAACAGGCACTGCCAGTAGTGGCTAATTAGCCATGAGTCAGGTATCTCTCAACTGCTCTTTCTTGCACAGAACCTCAGGCATGTCTGGATGGCTTCCCTGCTTTGAGCAGTGATTTAGGGGATGGATTCTGAGCTTTTTAATTGCCTATTTAGCATAATCTGCTTGCTTTGCTTCCCAGTGGCACAGGGTGCTGCTGTGCAGGGCTGGCTTTAGCTGCCTCTAGTGCAACATAAAGAAGCCTCAAAAGTACTGACCTAGACTAACCCAGCCCCAGCTGATCTGAGGCTGGGCCTGGCCCTGCTGTGAAGATGAAGGCAATGCACAAATAGGTCACTTCCATGAGAAGTCCTTTAGTCACATCTCCATCCTTGTGCCCAAGCTCTTTTGACCAGCTGTGGAGAGAAGGCAAAGGTAGCCTTTCTCCTATCTCACTCTCTCTGCAGCTGGGGTGGGACATGGGAATCTGTAGGTGTTGATGCAGCTGAGTGCCTCTCTCCTCCTGCCTCTGCTGTCATCTTCACTTTGTCCTTGAAGGTGTGTTCAAGAGAGCTGTGAACCCTTGGCCTTCCTCCTGCTGCCACTGGATATGTCCAAGGCCTCAGGTTGTTTCCTTTCACTATTTAGGCCTATCCTAGCAAAGCAGGGAATAATGCTGCCTCCTTGCTGTAAATACCATGTATTGACCTATGTCCTTGTCAGACCTTCAACTGAGTAAGAGTCACAAAGGCACAAAGTCTCTGCTGATTGCTTTTATCTACCATCTGCCACCCAGCCTCTGTTATTTCACTCACTGTCTCTCTATCAAAGTGTCCTGCTTCTCCTGCCTGCCAGTCTTGGCCTTTTTACTCCTGACTCTGACAGGGCAGTGTCAAGCTGCTGGGTGACCCTTTCTGCCACCTCTGACAGCACTTCCAAATGTATGGGCCTCTTGATGCTGCCGGGAACCCTCCTCAGGGGTAGTGTTTGGGATGCTCTGCACTGTAAGATGAGTGTACAATTCCTGCCTCTGTCCACAACTCACCCACCAGCTCATGTCTGTCCATCTGACATCTCTGTGAGCAGCAGCTTCTTGGAAACATTGTGTGGGGCAGTTCCTGTACTCCCATGTGACTATTACCATGTGGCTTTAGTTAACTGACTTGGCTACCTCTCACTAAAGCAGCAATGATGGTGCCTATTTACCCTGTTGCATAAGAGTGACATGAAGCTGTAGTTAATATTCACCTCATGCCATGTGAAGGCTGGGATCTCATCTGCCAGAACTGTCAGCCACAGCCCTGAGTGATGTTTTCAAGGAAAAAAAAAAAGGATCTGAAGCCCTTTAGAGCTATTTCCTTGAAGTCCTCTAGACACAAGTGCTTTCACTGCATTTTAAAAGTGCATCTAATGCCGCAATGTCTGGCCAATGCACATCAATAACAAAAACGGAGCCATAAACCCAGAAGGGATACTCTGCTCTCCACCCACTTTGGATTAACCATGATGAAATTCACTCAGATGAGCACAGATGAGCAAAGTAAAGCTGTGGTGAGATTTGTGAAAAGAAAAGGCCATATGCATGTGGTTTGGGAATTAACTCCATACACACAACTGCCTTTGCTCTTCCAGAACCAGTCACTGTATGAAAAATCTGGGGGGGTTTTGTCACAATTATAAAGCTGTGTTTACTGCCTGCCTGCTTTGTGGATTCAGGTTTGATCCTTTGCACTCAGGAAAGGAAGTGGTTACACTGAAGCAGCCAGCTCTGGGGATGATGCAAGTGGAAGATACATTAAGGTTCCCTGACATGGCCTTGCCAAGACAGTTCAGTTGTAATCCACAGCTTCCTGATCACAGTACCAGACTGTGATCCAGCTCTCCAGACCAAGGCTGTCTTCACCTGATACCCTTCTCCCTCTCCGCTCTGAACTGCAGCCCAGTGTGTCTGGCCCTGAAAAAATAATACACCCTCTGGGTCCTGCCCTGTTCTGGGGGCTGATGGTGACAGTTTCTTGAATTCAGCATGGCAGGAGGCCCCAAGACTTCTGAAAACAAGAATTAATAATATCTAAAAGTTCTGCATCTGTCAAAACGTTGCAGAAGTGGCACTGATAGCATAAAAGGTCTATGTGTGTATAAAGGAGCATTTCTTAATCCATTACTCTTTACACACTAAACATCAATTTAATGAGAAAGTGAAGCTGGAGTTACACAACACTCTCGGATGTATTCTGCTCGTTAAGTGGGAGTGATCTATACAACTGTAAAATGGTGCTAAAACTGAATTCCCTCTAGGATATAAAGGACTGAAAACTGTGCAGCAGTTATGCTAGCCTCTGCTGCAGAAATCTTATCCTCCATCTTCTGAGCTTTTAATTTTAAAACCTCCCCAGTAAATCCGCAAGAGCTTGTCTTCCTAGTTTGGTTAGGCAGCCAACCCAAGTAGGGCAGAGCCAGTGGGGTGCAGGCTGTTGGCTGCAAACCTGAGACAGGATTTTGCAGGCAAGGAGAACTGAGCCCCTTCCTTTCGGTGTGGCAAACTTGTCTGAGTATCACCTGGGCAGCTGCAATAGTCTCTTTGGATGACTGCACAGTTGGGACACAGCTAACTCTTCCTTGTACAAGACATACAGCCACTCTAAGGGACCCACAGGCATGGATGCAGAGGGCAAATTGCCTCCCAGCTTCACCTTCAGCAGTCTGCTCAAGCACAGAAACCAGAGAGAGCCTGGGTTGGATCTCTCCTGCTCCCTCCAGCTGCTGTTGCATTGAGTCCATGGACCCGCAATGAGCTTTCTCCTTCCATATTTCTGTCTGGGCTCTGCCTGTGTACTGAAACAGCAGTGCTTGAGGAAATGTATCTTATCCTCTTTGCTTTACCAGTTCACAGGTGGCTCAGGTTTGTACCTGCTGGACTGAGAGTAGCTGGGGATGTAACTACTGTTAGTTTGTTTGTGACCCCCTGGTTTGGCAGTGGGGACAAACACCTGGTGTGTGTGGTCCGACTCCAGTATTGCAGGTCCTCTCCATCTCCCACACCACATCTCCATAATGGCCCAAATGTAATTAAAACCTGGCAGATGCTCCAAGCTCTCTGTATGACCGAGCTTGTTAATTACCTCCTGGACCCATCTCATATGCTGCCAGAAAGTAGAAATTGCATTTCAGAGGAGAACAAGGGAGTCTGGCATCAGCTCTGTGAAAACCAGATGCTAAAGCCCAAGAGGCTGCAGAAGCAAGAGGAGAATTTGGTTCCTAAATGTGGTCTCCATGCACAGATTCCTCCCTGCTGTCCTTAACCCCCGCTAGATTTTAGAAATTCCTTCAAAGTATTGCTGCTACACCCACACTCTTCACAGGACCTCAAGAGCAGGAAGGGTGCAAGCCAAGGGCACAGGGTTTGAGACAGACACTCTAGTAAAATAGTCCCACTAGCAGACAGAGGGAAATGGAGAATTTGGATCATGTAAAAACAGCCTGCCTAAACAAACTTAGGCCTGGGTATCTCCAAATGAAGCAGCTATTTCTTGCCTTCCTGCAACTGACAACACCCATTTTCTTGAAGCAGCCTCAGATGCCAACTCTGCAGGCATCTTTTGCTGCAAACTGCAAACCATTTCATCTCCACACTTAAAAAAGAGGAAGCTCTGCTGTTAAATATTTAATCAAAATTAATTTGTACCTTATGTAACACATTGTAACTGGGTGTGGTAGCCAAGCAGGGCCACCCATTTTAGACCTATGTTTCCCTCCATGGCACCTTGCTGCCCTCTTCCTGTTTGTGCTCATAGCTGTTCTGTACCTGGCCAATACTTGGGGCCTGACCTCTCTGTGTGGGGTGCTCATTGGACCCAGAGCTCTTCCTCTGGCCACAAACCTCTCTAAGGGATGGGCTTGCAGCAGTTTGCAGTCCTCTGCTGTCTCCAGGCTGTGCAATCACAGGGAACACTTCAGTTTGACTCTTCACCCTGAAGTCCAACTGGAGAAGAGGTTTGCTCTGCCTGCAAGCAGGAGTATGGAGTCCTGAACTTCTTATCTTTAGTCTTACCTTGGGAGGGGACAGGGATGAGGTCAGAACTGCCATCTATATCCTGCATCTCCAGTATTCTGCAGGATCCTATAGGGAAAATGTCATTGAGTGGGTCTGGAAAAGGACTCGCTCAGCTCTGAAACCTCAGTCTTGTTCTGTGCTGTGGTTGCTACCTGCAAAGCAGCACAAACAGTCCTGCCCTGTGGGGTGCTGGGGGTGAGAGCATTGGGAGTGCTTGGGTTTGGTGGCAAAGTGGGGCTACAGGCACAAGAGGCAGATGGCCTGGAAACCATGGTATCAGGGATTTTATTCCTTAAGGTGCACTGGGAACCTGCCTCTGAGTCAGAATGAAAGGTGTGATGGAAATGTCAATTCCCATGGGGGATTTTAAGTTGCTGGCACACACATCAAAGACCAAAAGCAACAGAAAAGCTCAAGGCCATTCTCAGAGTGCTGCTGATTTTGCATTTCCTTTTATCCAATTCTGCATTTATTCCTGTGAAGCTAATGGGGCTGACATGAGCTCTTTTCTTAGCCACTTCTCTGTCTTTTCATCAGCAGCGGGGATCTGTGTCACAGGAACAGGGTTTGCTCCAAGAAAATGAGGAGAGGAGGGGTGGATTTTAAAAGAAGTGGGGATTGCTGTTTATCTGGATAGAAAAGCCAGCATGTGTCAAGGAGGGAACAAGTGTGGGTGTCTGGATACGCTTCTAATAGTGAAAATCAGCTGCCATCCAGTAGCTGTCAGTGGCCAGCATGCTCTGAGTGGGGTTCTCTGTGCATCTGCACCATCCCAGGGCCCTCTCCAGGTGCTGGCAGAGAAGTGGGAGGTAAGAAGGATTGTCACCTCTCTGCCAGCCACCCCAGAGTGGTTCCAGCTGAATGGGGTGATCAGCTGGTGGTAGTGCCTCGTAATGGGACACTTTTCCCACTGTCAGGGAAGCTTTAAACAAGGACAGAGTGTGATGCAGAGCTGGGAACAACTCAATTTGGCACATGGGTGTTTTTGCAGGCTGGCAGCTCTGGCCATGCCCCCGGGACCAAACACCCTGCAAACCCTGCAGGAGGGGTATCTGTGCTGTGCACCCGGGGCTTGATTTCAGTGCACTTTGGAGAGGATGAGGAACTGTAACACCACACAGAAAGGAGCAAATGGCAAAAGAGATCAAAGAGAGGGGTGTTGGGGCTGCCCCTGCTGGGGTTTTGAAAGAGGCTGCACAGCTGCTGTGCACCATTTTCAGTCCTGCCTCTCTCTGAGGAGGATATTGGTGGCAGACCGGGGCGGTGCTTGGCTGCAGCACCGTTTGCCCAGGCAGATTCCCCTCTGTGCCCATCCACACAGTCCCTGCCATGTTCTTACCACACTTGGGACTTCCTGCGGGGCATCCCATGCCGGTGCCATTTCGAGTGTGGGGTTAGGTGGTAAATCAGCTGCCTGCAGATCCTGTCTGAGGATTTCCAGGGGTCATATTCCTGAAAGCAAAGGGACAGCTTAGACTCTGCCTGCACCATAGCACAACATGAGAAAAGGAGGAGGGCAGAGGAAGATGGAAAAGGAATAAAGATGCTAGGGGAGCAGGGGCATGTATATAAGGGAGGAGATGAAGAGAGGAGAGAATGAAAGGGGAATGGCGAGAAGGCCTGAGATGCCTCTGCCACATGCCAACCCCTCCTGTGGTAGAGGAGGAGCACTAGGAGTTCTGCACTACCAGGAAGAACTCCAGTCCAGCCAGCATGTAGCCCAGAGAAGGGCTACAATTTCACACCCTACCCAGGAGCAAGTGAAACTCAGAAGAGGGGTTCATTTTCTAGGGCTGTGGCAGGGGTGGCTCTGTTGCAGGGATCCTTACATTGCCAACTCCTTGTGGTACAGGACAGTGCTAAATGTCTATTAATTACCACGTTGCCATGCTTCCCCAAACACTGTCTCTCGACTGACTAGCTGACACCCTCATGTGAAAAGGTCAGTAGTTGGCACCCTTGCCCCATCTCCGAGGTGCTTCTTGCTCCTCCTGCAGTAGCACACTGACTCCACGCCCTCCTGTGCTGTAGTTGGGAGATGTCAGGACAGGGAACTTTGGCTACTTCCCAATCTTACTTTCTTGTAGTCCATTCTGCTCCTGGAGGTTTGAGTTTGGGAGCTTCCAATGCCAGCAGTTCCCTCCTGCCCCTGCAGTAACTAGTCAGGAAAAGAAGGCACCCAGATGGTTGCTGCCTTCCTGGGTTATTTTTGCACATGTTCTTTAGTGCCATGACTTGGAACAGAATCTCTTCTTCTGGTGAAACAGAATGGCAAATGGCAGCTGTTGAAGGCTGGGACTTCTGCTTTCTCTGTTGTATTTTCCAATTGCTGACAGACACTTGCATTCCCACACCTCAGCCCTCCAGCCATGGTGCAACATGTGCATTTGGGGATTTTATAATCAAGCTGTCAGGGAATGCACTGATTTATTCCTTATTGTGAGCAGTTAAGTGCTGCACTGGGGGTCAGCAGCTGCACTGTGACTTTCCTCAGCAGTCCCTGAATCAACTCCCCCAGAGATGCCCTGCCAGCCTATGGCAGTTCTCCTGTGCCGAGGGGAGAGGGATCCCAGCCTTGTGCTCAGCTGAGCATCCCCTGATCCCTGTCCCTAGGAACTTCCCTAGAAACCCCAGAGGGACTGGCCCATGCCTTTGGCTTAGGTGCCTTGTTCTAGACTACTACTGTGCTGGCAGGGCTGCAGTTGGCACTCTGCTGTCACATACAACAGCAAACCTCTCCAAGTGTGCACGTGCACACCAGGCTCCAGTACAGCAGCTGGCACAAAGCTCTGCGAGCGACTGTTGGCTCACAACTGAGAGTTACCCTCCTGTTCTTTCCTGTGTCCTCACTGATTTAATTTCCACTGGCAGACTGGGAATTGCACTCAGCCTGCCTGCCTGTAATGCAGTTACACCCACTAGATGCTCCGCCAGGGTCGGAGAGGGGACGTGGTCTGGCATTGTTCTGGAAAGGGTGCTGGTACTGTAGGTATTGAATTTCTACAATCACCTTAATTAAACTTCTGTTGGCTTTGCAGGGCAGCTCAGGTGCTCAACATCTTAGGAATGGGGAAAATAATTTCTTATGTGTGTCAGTGCATCCATAAGGCATGAAACTAGAGTTGGGGTATAAGCAGGTGTATAAAAATGGTAATGTGTTATTTGCCAAACACATGAATACTGGATTAGGGTAAGATCCCCTCCTGCTGCCTGCCCTGAGAGGCACTGCACAGCACGGGCTTGGAGATGGTCTGGTAGAGCAGCTGGAGATGAGGTCAAGTGAAGTGTGGTTAAAGAGATACTTCTGCTGCAACCCACCCCTTTAGATGCTTATAAGAATTACACAGACATTACACTTTGAAAGCTTTTTTTTTTTTTTTCAGGCTGCACACATCCCAGTAATGATGATTAACCTTTGGCTAAATGTAGTTTGTCTATTGAGACATGACTGGTTAATTGTTATCAGTGAGCCTCAGGAGATGGCAGAACAAGGTTAGAAATGCTACTGATCTACACCAGGCATTCAGTGTATTCCCTGGGGCACTGCTGCTTGCTCTGAGCTGTGTGTACTTAGTATCTCTCTTTAAATAAAAAAATTCACTCTATTCCTCTCCTTATAAAGCAAACATGACACTTGCCAACCCTAATGAGCACATGGATACATTGCAAATCCAAGTGTTTGTGGTGGCAAAGGGTAACAGAAATAGATGCTGGTTGTTGCAGTGAGACGGGGACATCTGTGATGTTTGTCTATACTCATCCCTGCCTTTCTGTCTCTGCTCTCCTCATCTCTGAAGGAAAGTGCTGGAGCATGCAGGGTTACTGTGCATGTAACACATTTACTTCTTGAACCCCGAGTGGCAATACATTCCCACAGCACCATTCTGTACTGGGAAATCCGAGAGTTTATGGGGGGAAATAATGCTGGGTTGAGGTAGTTACGTATGGCAAAGGGCCCAGGAAGAGACAGCTGGTTTTCCTGCAGAGATCTCTGCTCTCCTCTGCAGCTCCATGAGCCCCCCATGAGCTCTAGTTGCTTTGACTCCCTGTGATACCAGTGATTATGGCTCTCTGCCCTGTCACTAAGTTTACTATGGGCACAAAAAGTAATTTCCTAATTTCTGTGCACATAACCACCCCCTCCTTCAGCTGCAATCGTGTTCTGAGGTAGTTGTAACTGATTTCTACAGAAATATGCCCCACAATCCATATGCTGCCACTCCCAGGGCACACACTGCCTGGCTCTGGAGGATTGATTGCAGGACCACCCAGCACTAGCTGCCACAGTAGGGCTCTCTGCATCACTGCTGTGCCACAAAGTATTCACTGAGCTGAGACAGAATTCACCTTTTTAGGACACTGCAGATCTCTTGCAAGGCTCATCAGCAGGTCATGGGAGATAGGATCCACCAAGTTGAGGAAAGTTGCATTTTTGTAGAGCACTTCATTGAGGAATGTTCCTTCCAGTCCGAGGTCCTACAACAAGAACAGTCAGTCAGATACACAGGCTTCCTCAGAGTTATATCCATGGGATGTTCTGAAACCAGACAGTAAATCTGATGAGGTGCCAGCTGGATGCCCAGTGCAGGAAGTTACCCAGCAGAGGTGAAGCAGCTGTGCCTGACCCAGCATTACTGTGCTGCAGAGTGCAGGCAGCCAGAGAGCTGAATGAGATGCAGTGTTAATTTAAGCTAGTCAGCTTAGGGCTGACCACTTTATTTCCACCTACCACAGGAAAGTGAGAATTCTATCATTTCCAGGCTGGCTGCAGCCTGGAGAGAATTAACTTGAGAGAAACAGTTTTGTCAGCCTCTATGTGTGAATCTGCTGAAGAAGCCAAGCAGAAAGACTGGCTCTAAAGCTGCTTCTCCAATCTTGGCTTTTCTGGAAGAATCAGACCTTTCTCAGGTATTTAGATGCTGCCATACACCCTGATGGTGGCTGGCAGAGCAGAAGTCCTGCCCCATCTGTATGAGTTTAGCTGTGCTGTGAATTTCTCAGCAAGCACGAAGCACTGGCAGTGTTGGGTGTAATGGTAAATTTAGAGGTGGCTTTACACCACAGTCAGAGGGACTCCTCTTCCCATCTTCCATGGTGTGAGTTAGGGGAACATCTGTGGTCCATGCAACTTACCTGTGTGGACCAGGGGATGGGGCACCCTTGGAGGAAACCTCGGCATCCTTGGGAACAAAAAGCCTCCCCAGGGCCAGATGGATGATACTGCAAAGAACTAAGCTGTTTCTTGCTAAGGGGAAAGCAAAGTGCTAATATATTGACACAGTTATTTCAATCAGGAGGTACCACAGAGCTGTGAAAAACAAACAAAATAAACAAAATGTGGGCAAGAGAGATCAGATTTTCACATGGGCAAAAAAAAAACCAACCTAGGAGTAGAAATGAAGAACAGAAAAACTCCCAAGTAGGGATAGTGCTAGGTTTGATTCAGTTGATAAGGAGGGCTCAGCTGAGGCAGGAAACAAGTCTTCTCCCCATTCTGTATGCGGCTGACAGGAGAAATGAATAAGCAAATGGGTGCCCCATATGTTCACACTGCTCTACTGAGTGTGTGCTTCAGGCACTACTCAGTGACTGAGAGCTAAAAAAAAGTGGAGTGAGAGGGGGGAAAAAAGCTGGATGTATGCACATACATCACCAACAGGGATAGAGTCATGGCTGGCAGAGGTTTGGGATCTTAACTCTAAGCACCACTCAAAGCCAGTGCTGTATCCTGCTCTGGATATGCAGGACTGAGCAGAAAGCACAAGCTCAAAGAGACACTGGCTACAGAGACAGAAAGGGAGAATAAATTAAATACTTTACAGTCCCATCACTCTGTGCACACAAATGACACCAAGGAACCCAAGCACTGGATCAGTCCCGAAGGACAGACAGCCACAGCCAGATATGGTCCTGGAGCCTACCAAGGCATCATGCCAATGTCTCCCTTAACCATAAGGCTTCAGGGAAATGGAGCCTCCTACGCCAAGTGTGGTGTGCACAGATGAAGAAAGCTGCCGTGAGGATGGCATGGCTGGGCATGCAGCAGTGGATGTCAGAGCAGTAATTAAACTCCCCCAGTTGGAGCTATACCATTAAGATGAATCTGCATTCCCATTATAAATCCTGCCTGCGAGGGTTTTGTAAGTAATATAGCTGTAAATATTCACTTCACATTGATATTCCATAAATTCTTAGCCCAGAGGCATTTTCCAGTTCATCTGACTTATTTCCCTATCTCCCTCCCTCTCTCTCATTTCTTGGAAAATTTTGTACCACCTAAAGGGTGGCTGCAGACAGCAGAATATTGTAACTCTTGCCAGTTCAGTTGGCTTAGTGCTGTTGTCTTAAAAATTATACTTTGCCATTGTCTCAACACAGGGAAAACAGATTACACCAGACTTTTTGCTGGGGTAAGTCTAATGTCCCTCTGGGCTTCAGCTGAGTGATGCCCACCTAGATCAGCAAGAAAGATGATCTGGCTTCTGCTGGTGGGCATTTCTGGGGTAGATGATGTGCAGTGGAGCTGTCCAAGTGTTCATGTACAAAGCATGTGTCCATCTGTGGTTTGCAGTTGTTCTCCATGCAGTCTTCTAAAATGCTGGGATCTCACATCTCTGTTAGTGAATCTGCTTCTGCCTGGCTTGCTTGCTTTACATTATCACACCCTCTGAACATCCTAGGAATAGTCTACAGCTTTTTGAAGTCTGCAGACCACAGGTCAAAAACCAGTGGCAGATACATCAGCAGGGTACACCTGCAAGGGGGTGTGTGTGCTGGGAGGAGCAGGAGGCACACATGGGATCCCGTGTCCTCCGGTCTGGCTGAGCTGTCTGCAGCTGAGGAGGCTGCAATTCCAGTCCCACCATTCCTCTGCCTTCCCTGGGGCATTTGCACCCTGGCCCAAGGCACAGTGATGAGCTGTGGTGTTAAGTATCCTCCCTGTCCACTAGAGTGAACAAGGTATCTCTCTTTTCACAGGTAACAAACAGACCCTCACCTGGGACACCTTAATCCGTGACTCCCAAGAGCGTGATACTGCCAAGGTAAGGAGGGACATGCTGGAGACCAAGCTAACGGGTGAATTTAGTTGTGGAGTGAGGAAAATTTGTAAATTAGAAAAAAGGCTGATCTGAAGCTGACATTGGACATGTGAGGAGGACTGGTGGTGATTACACAACCCCAGACTGGGTGACAGCTGGGGGTGTGGTACATGTTAGTGGTGTAACCCTCTGTCTCTGAAACCTCTGAGCATGCAATGAACCAAAGATTTTTGGGGTATTGCTGGATGGGTTCCCATCTTGATTGGCAGAAGACATTGTGATTACAGGATGCATGTCCCACTGTTCTGTTGTGAGCAGGTGGACAGGCACTGTTTCAACATGGGCAGGCAGAGATGGGCACCAGGAATAACATGGGGAACTGGAAAGGCAGCGGGCAAAATGTGAATGTTCAGGATATGGTGATTCTAAAGCACAGATGTGGGGAAGCCAAGTGTTTAACTGATCCTGAAAGGAGCTTAGAAATGACCCTCCACTCCATATGGCCCTCTGACTTAGCACTCAAACCCTGTCTTTTCACAGACAGACATCCTGGAGACCTCCAGGGTCTGTGGAGGGTTTCAGTGCTTCAGTCTCCAGGAGAGGTGCTGAGCACTATAGAAAGTGACATTCTGTAGTTCTGGCCTCTGGCATACCCTAGTAAAGTCTGTTCACGTTACATCACCACATCCATGAAGTGAATGGTTGCCTCTCTTTCTTCACAAGCTTCTTGCAGTAGTACCTCCCCACAACTGCCTTTGAAATCTTATTCAACCCTTTTCTGCTACACTGGTGCACACATAGAGGTTCTCTGCTGTGAGTTCATCTGTCTACACATGTGGCAAGAAAGAGTGTGGTGCTGGTAACAATCTTCAAGCAAATGCTAAACTAGTGGACAGGAAAAGCACAGATGTAATTTTTGGTCCTGGAAACTCTTACTTGTGAGTGTGCAACTTGCTGGTAGCCCAGGGCAGTGACCACCACTGTCAAATGTGTTGTAAAACCCTGGACATGCAGAGCAGACAGGGCTGTTCATGCAGCTCCCTGCAGCTGGTAGTGTGGGTGAATGAGCATCCAGTGAGCCAGTCCCTGTTCCACTGCTGTACTCACACCCAAAGGTTACTTGCTACTAAGGCAAGAAATGTATGCTCCCAAGATGAAGTACATCGTTATCTAATGAAGCAACATGATAAGCTACAAACTGATGGTGTTTCATGGCCTCATCAGAGGTGGGTTTTGTCCCCTGTGCTACCAATTACAGAGTTGCCTGCAGTTTGGCTGGTAGCAGTGAGCGATGGAGTAGTTGGCTCTGTTCCAGCAGCAGGGCTCTCCTCAGCATCAGTTTGGCACCACACTGTCTGCACACTGGCTTTCTGTTCCCGAATGGCAGCAGACAGAAACATGCTCCCACTGATACACTGACCCCTTTACCTCTCCTCTCAGCCTCGATTGTCCCAGAGGTCCCCTCCAAAACCATTTTGGATTTTCCCAGACATATCTGGGCCATTCTGGCTGAGTGGGCATAATGGGATGTGGTGGCAGTGGGACGACAGTGGCTTTTTTCTGGGGAGCATCAATTCTAAGCACACCCAGGGGCTGGCATGGAGGGGTGTGGATGAGCACAGCCCAAGCTCGGATCCCCCTTTTCCTGCGTGCAGCACAGTCCTCCTCGCAGCTCCCCCCCAGCCCCTCTCTCTGCCCCCGGCAGTCGGGCCAGGTGTCCCTCGCCCAGGCCGGCGGTCGTGGAGGTGGCTGGTGCCGCCTGGCGCGGTGGGGACCGAGCAGGGAAAGGACCGGGGCACGGAGCGGAGAAAGGTAGCACAAAGAGCCCCGCCAAGGAGGGCTGCAAACCCCACCGTCGAGGAGGGGGCTCCTACACCGCGGCTCCCTGCGCCAGAGCGCCGGGCGGGGGCTGCAGCCCCCGGCCTGGCGCGGCCCTTTGTCCCTGCCCTTCGCTGCCCCGCCCGCCGCCCCGATCCGCCCCGCATCCCCGCGGCAGGTACCTTCCTAAGCAGCCGGAGGATGTGCACGGCGTGCTCCCGCTTGTGCTCCCGGATGGTGGCCTGGATCTCCCGCAGCCACCCCACCCGCCGCACGTAGGGCGCGGGCGAGGCTTTCCGCAGCACCCCGGGCAGCTTCTGCGGGTGCAGGAGCAGGGAGGAGAGGTGGAAGTCGCTCCGGCTGCTCTCCAGCCTGCCGGGGCAAGGCTCCTCGCCGCTCTCCTCCTCCAGGCTGCTCTGCCGGCTCAGCCTGGAGCCCATGGCCGCGCTCCGGCCGCGCCGCCTCCACGTTCGGGACCGGGCGGGCTCCGGGCTGCGGGCCGGGGGAGGTGCCGGGGAAGGCTGGGGGTCCGGCCGCCCCGCCCGAGCGGCCCCGCCCCGGCTCCCCGAGCTCCCGACGTTCCCGCAGGAGCAACGCCCCTGTGGGGTGTGGTACTGCGGGGCTCTGTGCCCCAGCACCCGTCTTCCCGGCGGTCGGGCAGCTCCGCTGCCTCTGCTCCTGAGGCGCCTCCTCCTCCCGGGTTTGTTCTGCCGGTAGATGCTCGGTGGGGAGGACAAAGAGAGACGCGGATGCTGCCGAGACTGCTCCTTCCATCCAGGCTTTTTGGGGAGCTTTTTTATTCCTGGACAAACTGTTTGAACATCGCAAAAGGTTGTCTAGATTAATAATAGTTCAAAACACACCATCTGGCAGGGACTGCTTCTGTGGGCTGTGTTTTCTATCAGTCTGCTGTTGGACCCAGATGAGGTATTTTACTAATCTAGAAAGTGGCGGGAATTTTGCCCACCACCTGTCATCTGCAACTGATAGTACGATGCTGGCACTGTTCCTTACCTGCTGTGGGTAGAACTGTTTTCCTTGTATGCATTCTTCCCTCCTCCAGCAGTGTACAGCAAGTTTAGCACATGCTTTTCCTCAGACAAAATCGCTGCCATCCAACAGGATGGTAAAAAGCAAAGCCTGGATCCCATCTCCAGCCACTGAGATTTTGCAGGCAGCTCAGTCATGCTCCCAGTATAACCAGTGGCTCAGTGTGACCTACTTTTTGGAATTGGAGCCATAAGCTTACTTCTGTTCAGGACTATCACAGTGAGCCCAGGTGCCCATGGCTGATTGAGTCCTGCACACAGAGCAGGGGTGTTTGGTAAATGTAATGTGAGGGCACGCAGCTATAGGAACAACCTGGGGTTCCCACTGCCTTGTGCATCCATAGACAAGTATCATCCAACGCATCTGTAGAAGAATGTTGTGGCTATTGGATCCTCACTTTGTGGGAGTGGCGGTGACCATGGATATTTGTGGTACAGAGCCAGCAAGGATCATTTTCCTTCTCAACCTTCCTCTGAGCCACAAGTGTGAAAGGAGTCGATTAATGTAAGCATGAGTTAACTATTAAGAGTCAGCAAATACTAATCACAAACTGAAGAGACAGGATGCGCCTTAGCCTTGTCAAGATAAGAGAAACAGAATACACCTCGTCAAGATAAGAGGACCGACGCAGAAACCGCTGAGCTAGCCACCGAAGGACTGTGCATGCTGCAGAAAGACAGGTGAAAAGTGCAGAGTGATGAAGACTACTGGCCTTCATCGGAGTGACCCCTGAGGAAGACTCAGAGCCTTCCTCAGTGCGACCACCAGAGTACACTGGGCTTGTGAGTCATGTATGCTAATGATATTAATGACCTCCGAGACTTCCGAGTGGTAATTTGTATAACCACTCCTATCCCAAGGAATGTAGTGAATATGCATGAAATGTAACCATATATTGTGCTGTGTAGAGTGCTGGGTGTACATGCTAGGAGGAATTACCCCCATGTACCCAGTGCCATTAAAGCAAATACACGCCTCACCGAGTCAGTCTCTGAAGTGACTCTTGGCTCAGCGTTGGAGCGAATCCACTGGGGATGGAGATGTGGATGCTTTGCATCATTACAGCCTCTTTCAAATACTCTACTGGTGACCCTTGTCTGGCTTGAAGAGACAGAGACAAAAAGGGGCTGAACTCTAAAGCAGCCTGGCTAATGCACTAATTTTGTCACATGCAGCTCTCTAACCATAGTAGGCCAGATTCTGAAGGCCCTTCTCAAAATTTACTCAACACTTGATCAGACAAAAGCCCTGACTGTCCATCTGCCAGTTAGTCCTCTGCCTGCTCTAATCACCTGCATGAGGGAAATTAGCATCAACAGATCTTGAGATATGGTTGAGGCTGACTCAAGCTAATCCCATTTGGAGGGAGTAGATGCTGAGTAAGGACTTCTGGATCTGGTCAGAGAGCTTTGAGAGAGGCTGAGTCAAGAGACAATCAATCATATGGGGTGCAGTGTTACAGCAGCAGGATTGTCAGTGGGAGCAAAGGGAAGGACGAAAAGTGCTGGAGCGATGGGTAAAGTTGTCAATAGAGGGGTGCACGGCAGCCTTTCCCTGCTGTCTGGCAGCGGGACAGGATGCCACAGATCTGTGCTCCTGCTGCTCTGCTCTGAGTGCCACAGAAAGGAGCAGAAGCAATAGTGAGTTTGGAACCAAAGGACCAATTTATCAGCAGAATGGCTTTGTATGGCTCAATTGTCTCATACTTATCTTTGAGAGTCAGAGGGAAACACAATCTGCAGTTTACTCATAGTGGGGATGAAACCGGGTGGATTGTTCTGAAGCAGTGGGAGAATCAGGGCACGTAAGTGGCTCAGAGCATGGCACTGTTACCAGGATACCCCCTCCTCTACATGTGACTTGGAAATATCCTGCCACAGAGCAAATCGTCTTAACAAACAAACAATTGCAGGGGCAGTTCAGCTGTCTCTTGGTTGTGTGCTTTAGCACTACAACAGCATGGATAATAAGAGTTAATGAGAAACACACCAGTGCTATACTTGGCTTCACTGAAGGAGAATGCCTGGCCAGCAGCTCTCTGCAGACTGGGAGATAATCCTGCCCTATCTGTGTGTGCTTTCAAAGAGTACATGACAGTGAGTGGATGTACTTCTATAGCTGAGATGGTCAGCAAGGGGAGGACACAGGAGTTTGCTTGGCAAGAGTGGACTCTTCTGTCAGAGTCTGCATCCTCTGGTCCTAATGCAACCCTAGGAGAGACTGAGCCAATAGGTGAGCATACAAGACCTGGGAGATACCAATCTACAGGCGTGTCCTCACCTTTCCTTTCATCTCTGCTGCAGTGTCAAGGGCACCTGTAAACTTTACACAGAGATAGGTCAGCTCATGAGCTTGTTTGGTACAACAGAGTGGGAGCTGTGGGGTTTCTCACAATGATCACAAGCTGTGGGTTTGAGACTTGGAAATCCCATCCCCGTGGATATTTTAGCAGCTCTCAGAAGGATGTTATCTTGCTTCTAAACTGAATGCGGGGTACATGGTGCTGCCAACTGCATCTAGCTGGGTGCAGCATGACTGAGTTAATTTTACCAAAAATTGCTCCTAACATGAGAAATGGGAAAAATGGAAAGTGAACAGAGATCCTTTCTCCATTCATTCAAATTCTGTGCTATAAGCACATCTCCTTGTTGTCACCCGAATGCCCAGGAATGGGAATGTTCCCAGTTCCTACTCTTTCAGGCAAGTAAGGAGAGCTCAGATCAGTGCCAGGACAGAAGAATGACTGTACTGCATCACAGTACAGGTCTCTTTCCCCTGGGATTCTCAATTAGCAGTGGTTAATAGAGGATGTCTAGCAAAGAGGATAACAACAGGGGGATGCAGGTCAGTGTGTTGCTGAATACTCTCCTTACCACCATCTGTAGATCAGGAATTTCCTGAGATGTGGATCTCTGCATTTGATAGTCTTTACAAGTTTTTTCTAAACCGTTTTTTGAGACTGAGAAAAATTTGGGTATCCACAGCAACTTATGGCACTGTTCAACTGTGTGAAGAAATATTTACTTTGTTCTGAATCTGTCACTCACTGTTTTCATTTGATGCTTTTGTAGCTTAAATATTGGAAGAGGCAGCAGGCAGCGATTCCTCATTCATTTTCTCTAAGCCACTCTCAGATAAACCTCTGCTGTGTACGCTCTCAGGTTTCTGTTTCCCAAATTGAAGAGTCTTGGACTTGTACAGAAACCATTTCAGCCCTTAGTTCATCCTTAACTAAGTCCCTGCCTCTCCTCTAGCCCTGCTGTAGCCTCTACCACACCAGGACAGCAGCCATGGGACTGCAGCTGCACCCTGAAGCTACCTGGGAGCACACTGTGTTTATGATTTTGTTCTGGCTCCCAACACTTGCTTGGCTTTTTTTGATTGTGCTTGAGCCTTGGGCTGATGCTTTCACTGAACACTCCTGCCTTGCTCTTGCTATCACTTAGCCCCCGTGAGTCAGTTTCCCATTAGTAGGTCGGGGAGGGGATAATCATTGCTGACCCCTTATGAATTCACACTGGCAGTCATGGTCAGGGATTTCCAAGACCTTATTTCCATGTTGTTCATCCCTACAGAGTCTATGGCCTGCGCTGGGATGGGAGTTTGGGCTCCTGTCTATGGCTGGAGAAAGTTGTGGCTTCCTCCCTGACACGGTCAAAGGGGCTGCCTTGAGTTTGCACTGCCTAACGTGCCCCTGCCCTGTTTGTGCAGTGCTCAGTGCCACAGCACTCCCTGCGGAGCTGGATGGCTGCAGCCAGAGCTCGAGCCGCTGCCCTTTCCCTTGGCACAGCCCGTGGTGCCGGCGGTGTGACTGCAATGCCAAGGGCCGCTGCCCGGCAGGCCGGCGTGCTCCTGGGGGCTGCTCTGATTTGTATGCTGGTCAAGCTGGATTCGAATGACAATCCTAATTATGTTTGCCTTGTGTATGATGAAGGTTACATTTCTGACTGATTTTGCTGGGCTGGAAGTGTAATTGATTAATTTAGCGCTTAAGAAGGAAAAGAGGATTAAGGCAGAGGTGAGGCTGTGCTGCCAGACACTGCATTGACTGCCTCACACTTTCACAGCTTCAGCTTTTGTTTGCCTGCAAACCAGCTTGTCTGAGCTCCCAAGTTGTTATTTCTCGTGGCTCTGAGCTTATTGGCAGAACCCTCAAAGCCAAGCCTCCTGCTAGGAAGGGAGCTGTAGCTCTGGAGAGATACATGCAGAGAGCTAGTGCGGGCTCCAGATTTAATTCCATTATATCTAGGGGCAAATGCACTTGCTGTTTGGCCATGAGCTATTCATGTGGGAACTCCATATCCCAAATATCTGTAAGCTCTTGTCTGAACAAAGCAGCAGACCTGGAGAAGGTCCATCTGTCCATGACAATGTAGTTTGGGGAAGAAGTCCTCCTAATGACAACCATTAAGGGGATTTCTGACTTGAAGCTGCAGAGTACATGAGATGGGGAGATAGAAGATGAACACAGCATCAGCTGGGCTGTAGTTTTAGGGACGTCCTGTAGCATCAGTGCTGGTAGAAGCAGCTGTATGCAGACAGTCACTGCTGAGGCTCTGCATTTGATGCAGAAATGGTAGCAATAGCCCATGTAACATTCATTAGGTCTTAAACCTTTTGCTTCTTGCAGCTGAGGCTCTCTCTGCAGCCCACAAGGCCCTTGGTGGTGTTCTGGGTCTGAGGCAGTGATGGGTTTTCAAAAGGACAGAGTTCTGCTAAGTAATTATGGACACTGGCCTGCTCATTAGTGGGCAAATTAATCAAGTTCTTGCAGTGCCCATAAAAGCAGATTTGTTGGGCTGTATATTGCCTGCATAGAGAATATAAACAACCTGTGATCTTGTGGTCACAGTGAAATTGGACAACATTGCTGCGAACACAGGGAAGGTCACCAGTCTGCTCCTGTGACACATGGGATTACCTTGACTTCTTAGCACAGGGGAATTCTGAGCTTCTGCTGCTTTCATGGTGAGTCAATTAGGGAACTGAGATGCATGGAGGATTTCTGTTACCTCCATTCTGGGAGCATGCTGCACCCATGTCATTCAGATTAATTTTGTCTTGATTAAATTAAGGTGGGCTGTGAGGATACTGTGAGGTTTGGACTCACAACCTTGCGGTGAACTGCTGCAGTGGCTGTAGTGATTGGCAGAGAGGCAGGGCAGGCAGCTCTGAAAGCACCACCAGAGATACTCCTCACTGCTCTGGAAGCAGTGGGGCTGGCCAGACTCTCCTGTCCCAGTCAGGAAATGAATCACCCACCTGCATTGTGGGGTATCTCTTCCAGCCCTGTGGGGGCTTTCAGAGGGAGGTAGTGGGAAACTCTGGTTCATCTCACATTCTGCCCCAGGTTCACACTTCCCCTCTCCTTCCTTCCACCTTTTGCACCTCTCCACTGCCACCTGGGCCTGTGTGTGCTTTCCAGACACTTTTTATGTCCTTCCCAGCCCTCTGCTTTCCCCTAGCAGAAACACAAGACCCTCGGGAAGCCCTCCAGAGAAAGAAATGGGAGAGTCACTGGGACCAGCAGGAGGTCTTTCAAGGCATCAGCACAAGGTCCCCTTTGTAACACCTTGGGCTTGTGATCAGCCTGTCAAGGGGAGCAGTATAGTTAAAAAAATAGCAGAGCAATGCAGTTAACGAAGCAAATGCTGGCAAGTGAACCTTCAGGGGCAGCCTGTGGTCCCAAGGG
The DNA here is from genome assembly GCA_013397795.1 of Orthonyx spaldingii. Lineage (NCBI taxonomy): Eukaryota > Metazoa > Chordata > Aves > Passeriformes > Orthonychidae > Orthonyx > Orthonyx spaldingii. The sequence goes on along the minus strand of VZTJ01004863.1, from coordinate 486,683 downwards.
GCTGCTTTTCTGTTCAGCCACCTGCCTTTGTTTGGAGCACAGAGGTGGCTCTTGCCTGTGGGTGCTTTCACAAGGCTCATGGGACATGTAGGGGAAAGCCCTGGGACCTCCCCTGGCTTTACCATACATTAGACCATTTAAGAAGCTGATCTAAGAGAGGAGAAACAGTGGAGGAAAGCCTTGCAAAGACTTAAAATGTACTTTGCCATGGGGCTCTTGCATTTCCAGCTTTTAAGAGGCAAAAACATCTGATCTTATAATATGTTCCTCTGGAATCCCCTTTTTTTTTTGTGTCTGTGTCTCATAAAAATATTTCTGAAGAGCTTTTAGAAAACCTGTTTTAGAAGCTCCCCAGTTTAAAGCTCTGGGCTGGAGTTACGGTTTCATAAAAGAATTAAACCATCTTAAGCCCATGCAGGGGAGGTTGAAGGCAGCACCTGGTGCTGCTAAGCTTCTTTTGGAATTTGAAACCACTATGTGCACAGATTATATTGGCTCTAAGCATCTTAGCAAGTGGTTCTAAACCACTGAGAGCAACCACAGGCCCTGTGGGAGTACATGGACCAGGCACTGGAGGCCATGCTGTGGAGTCTGACCTGAGCAGACACAGGGCATGGAAGTGCTGGTGGCTGGTTTGAGTGGTGGGTGCATGGGCAGCTCGATGCTCTCCCCATCACTGGCTCTGGCAGAGGGAAGCTGGTCCAGCCCTCAGATGATACATTAGATATCCTCCTGCTGAGGAGGGTGGCACCACTGACTAAGACTTTAATGTTCTCCAAAGACCTCAGCACTTTTCAAAATGTGTTTACAGTTCATGCGAGGCCTGGAAAAGCAACCATTTTTATTAATTTTCGGTTTGACTATTTTTTTCTCCATTTATATCCAAAGATAAAAAGACATCTCTTATCTAAGAAACCCCAAATGTTTGAAGAGTACAAGAAGCAGAGCTTGGAGTGGGAATTGAAGCATAAAAGCCTTCTTTGAGCATTTCCTTCTCTGCCCAGGAACCTTTCAGAGCCAGGTTGTTACACACCAGTGACCCAGCATTTAGATTTAGATGGCTGATCAGAAGCAGGTCTCCAAGTCTGCCCGTGAGAGCCCAGTGTTGAAAGGACTTCTCTGGCTATTCTGTACTTCTCAGGCTCTGGACACGGGACTGTAACTGTCCCCAGGATCTAGCATGAGTCCCTCTCTGGGCTGTGCCCAGGTCACCAACATCACTCACTCCAACCTTTAAAAGATAAGAGCCACTGAGCCAAACTGACCTACTGCCCTGTTTACACCATGGATGAATTTGGATTTTACAGTGCAAGCATCTGAATTATGTTTTGTTTCTCACCTAAGACACCCTAAGGGACTCGATTCACCCAGTGGCGTTTGACCTAGGTGATCCGTAGACCCACTGCAGTCTGCAGGGCAGTGCCACGAGCAGACAGGAAAGGGTAGTGCTGCTGGAAAAGCAAACAGACTTTTCCTTGGAGATTTGTCTGTGTCATTAATACCTGGCAACATTGAGCTGCTCAGCACAAAAGCTCTTTTGGGCTTTGCCAGGCTCAGGTTTGGTTTGGATAACACCCATGTGTGCCCCTTCTGCCCTGTGCACAGAGCTTGCTGCTCACCTCAGTGCCACCCCTCACATGCTGTCCCTCGTGCTCTGCCACGGATGGAGCTGTTCCAGGCAGGCTGTCAGAGCCTGTGATCTTCAGCAGATGCATTAACTGTGTTAACCTTTGAAGTAAAGTGAATTTCTAATGTCAGAACAGCAGAGGCCAACATACAACCTTCCCCCTTCCCATACTTTTTTTTTTTTTTTTGGTCACTTTGGCTTTTTCTGTGCTTACCACAGCAGTTTTGTGTGGCTTAGCCCATGTTTGCCTCATCGCGTCAGTCCACACAGTTCATTTGTAAGGAATTCCATCCACACCTTAAAGAAATTGAGGTTGGGAAGGCTCTGGGGTGCAGGTCCTGCCTCAGTGATTGCAGGCAGCAGTGCTGAAAAGGAAGAAAACCAGGAGGAAGAGTGAGCTGCTTTAGAAGAGCTGCCTTGTGACAAATGCTTTGAGAGTGGTGACTAAGTGCTTACCTCCTTTGCACCATCATCCCACAGGGCAAAGGAAAGGTGCTGGGGTGCCACTCCCCAGAACTGGCCTGAACCCAGAGGAGCCACTGATGAGGTGCCTGGCCCTCGGTGTCTCTCTCCACACTCCGGGTATCAGGTTCTATTTATGAACCTGGAGTCTGATGACCAAGGTGCAGCCTCACAGTGCGACAGGACAGGCCCTCCCAGGGAGGACTTCTGCCCTCTTTTTGATGCAGTTTGAGCCAAATATAGGGCTGCTCTGTGAACCAGGTATTTTCGAGGCCGAGGCAGTGAGCCTGAACTTGGTGAGGAGTAGCAGGTCGTGTCCAGGAGGCAGGGGCATGGATGCCACAGCCCTTACCAAGCTATCCACCGTCCCTGCAGCACCGGCGGCGCTTTGGCTGGACAGGACGGGATGCGAGGGGGTGCAGCAGGGCAGTGGCAGAGCGGGCACCCCACGGACGGGATACCCCTGGGATGATGCTGCTGGCAGCGCATTCCTCATGGCAGCAGCCCCCCTTGGCCAAGTGGCAGCCCCCCTGTGCGGCCCGCCCAGCCCGAGCTCCCCTTGAACCGCCTCCCGTCTGTGCCATCTAGTGCCCAGCACAAGAACTGGGACTGACCCAGCCTCTCACCCACAGGGGAACAGCCCGACTGCTCTGGAGAAGAGACTCTCCTCTCCCTGGGCCAGTCGCCAAGCCCTGGGCCAGGCAGGGATGTGCTGGGAGGACCCCTGAGATGCCGCGCCGCCTGCATGGAAAATCCCTCTTAGCTCCAGGTAGGATCGCAGCGCGCAGGTGTGTCTGTGGGGCGGATGGACTGAGTGGCTCTGCTTGGAGGCTGGAGCTGAGATGAGGCTGGGCGATATCTCGCCGCAAGAGGCTCCAGGTAGGGAGAGAAAGGCTTGAGGCTCTTGGGAATCCTGCCTGTGCTTTTCAGGCATCGTGTTCCTGTGGCATGCTCTAATGCTGCACACGTGTTTAAAGGGATGGAAATAATGACCTCGGACTGGAATTCTCCTGTTTGGACAGATTTCAGTGCTATTCGAAGGGAGCTGCAGTTAGCTGTACTTGATTGAACACCCTAGACTGAAAACACTTTATTTTTCAGTGTGTTGGGCATAATCTTTGTTATGTCATTTTTTAGGTAAGTTCCTTGTACTAAGTTATTATTCTTTTAAAAAGTTTCCATAGCTGTAGCTTGATTTGCCAGCTTTGATTCTTAACTCTGCCTCTGTCCTCTTTATCCTTTTCAAAGGAATACTTTTCCTCTTTAGAGACCCAGTTTCATTTATAAGCTCTAAATAAGAGCCAATGAATCAGGAACTAACAAATTCTTGCCTCCTTCTTGTTGCATTTTTTCCCCAAATCTTTGTAAGAGGTTTAATGGTGGTCTAAGGAGCTTCTAACTCAAATCTATCAATATATATCTATCCTTAATATTGGTTTATCATAGCCAGGCATTACATAGTTCTCTATATTGAATTTCATCAGCTATTATTTGTCCTGTTTCACAGATGTTTTCAAGTTTTGCACAACTGACATTTTCATGATATCTTTTGCTAGCCCCATGTGTTATCTTTACTATTTCATTAGTGGGCCACAAGTAAATATATTGAACATGCTGCCTCTGGCATCTATAGGACACCCCACTCAGCTTTTTCCACATGAAGTTTTAATCATTCATTCTTCACTTGTAACTTGGATTAAAAATGATCACCTGATAGCTGCTTCTCAGGACTTCCTGTTAATGACTTCAGGGACTTCATAGTAAAACTATTCAAGAAGCAGATGAGCATATCCTTGTTCTTGGAACCGCATGCAGTGTCTGTGAGCTCTGCTTCTCTTTGCTTGTGAACTCTGTCTGTGGGTATATTGCACTCTAGGATATATTGCACAGGCCCATCATGCTGTTTCTAAAATGTAAAATTTCCTACTGATTTTTTTTTCCTTAGTACTTAAGTAAGGCTGATTGCTTAGGAAGTCTTGGTAGCCTTTCCAAATATGAAAAGGTAGCAGTGCCCCTTAGCATCTGATAGGTAACTGGCTGTAGTGAAAGCCCGGTGGTTGGGTGCTGGTATGTTTAGAGCTCTCCTGGGTCTGCTATTGATCTTGGCATGTTCCTGCTTTTGAAGAGACTGATCTTTGAAATTAGGCTCCAGGAAGTCATTTATGGATGTGTTTGCATCCTGCTGAGCACTGAAACTGTGAGGATTTCAGTGGGAAGGAAACTCATCTTGAAAGACATGCAGTCTTTATCTGCTTTCCCTGATTGTGTTCCTTCTTCCTGGAGGTGATATTCTCTACAGCATCCCCTTGGCAGCAGGAAGCCAGTGCTGGGGTTTAGTCCTCACTTACCCGAAGCTTGCCTGGTCCTGTGCCCCAAGAGCTCTGTTTCTGAGGTGCCTGAGCTCAGGGCAGGTGTTTGATGTTCTGTCCACACGGTTGTTTACACACCTGTGGTGGCCCTTCTGCCAAGACCGAGTGTTGCAGAGGCACAGTTGGTTCTCCAGTGGACTCTCAGCTTCTCACAGGTCTGTAACCTCTTTTATTGCTGTCTCTCAGTTCTTTGGAACTCATAGTTTCTAGGGCTTCACACCTTCTCCTGTGTAATCCACTCCCAGGTCTGTTGTGTGCCACAGTCAGGCTTTAAAGTGTTTGTGTGAGATGGGTGCCAGCAAGAGTCCATTCTGTGGTTTGTTCCCAGAACTGCTTAATTAATGGGGAAGCCCAAAATCTCTGTTTTGCATGAAAGCAAATGGAGGCTCGGACAAGCAATGTGATTTATTGCAGTCACTTAGCAGCAGGAACAGGAGAAAACCCCCTTTCACTCCCACACCTCAGTGCTGTAACCCCAAGGCCACATGTATCCCTTCCCCCAGCCCCTGCAGCAGAGTCAGGGTGGGTGTCCAGCTGTAACTGGGGAGGTTTGGTGCAGGGGGCCCCCTCCCCTGTGCTGAGGAGGTGCTTGGCCTTACCTGCATCATCTTCTCTCATGGCATGACAGGGCTGTGCCTGGGTGTTACAGGGGGGGCAAAGCCTGGGCTGGGCTCAGCTGAGCCCGGCTTAGGATGGCATAGGAAGGGGTTATGTGACAGCTGTATCCCCAAATGTCCATCCCAGCTCTAATTACACTGACACTGCTGCCTGGGTGTAATTAGAAGTTGAGAAATTCTGAGTGTGATTTTAATAAGCTGAGAGTAATGCAATTTGTCTTTTCTATAAGAGATGCTTTGCAAATAAAAGCCGTCATTAAAAAGCACATGCACAGGGCAAACAGTGACTGTGCCGTGGGTGTGTGACTGCTTGGTGTGCAGCGTGTCTGACACATGGCCTGGCCTGGCACAGGGGTCCCCCTTTGGGGCAGTCTTCATCATGGGGTTCCTGAAAGACCAGCATGTAAAAACTGCAGGATTTGTCTGAATTGCAGCTTTTACAAAAGGCTCTTCCCTGTCTTCACAGATCCCCTTTGATGTACTGTTGGTTTTTGATAAGAATAAGTCTCTTGGGTGTCATCCTTCCCATTGCTTTCATTCCTGTCACCATTGTGTTTTTGTGTTCTCACCCATGAGCCCAAATTAGCTCGAGGCTGGTGGGGTCTCTGTGGCAGAGGCCAGCAAGGCAGCCAGGGTGGCTTGTGGGGAGTCAGGAAGCCTTTTCAAGAGAAGCCAGCATGTCTGGTAGCTTCAGATCCGGTCAGACCAGGCCCTGGACTCTGCCTCTCTTTCCTGCTCCTTCCTGCTCTCTTAAAAAAAATTCCATATATATGAAAGAATAATCTCTTTTATCTAGTCTTCTGCCTTTGCACAATGCTGCCCTGCCCTGCTGGAGTTCAAGGTTCATTTCTGGCTGTGGGAGCTCTCAGGGGGGAGCAGCCCTGTTAAACCCCAAGGTCTGTTTCCGCCAAACCCCCATGACACACCAGGCCAACCTCACTGCAAATTGTTCCTCTTCCACAATTCCATGGAGCAACTGTGAGGGGCCAAGGTGGGAGAGAGAGGCACAGCAGCTGTCAGAAAATGGTTATACCCACAGCATCAGAGGGCCAGAGTTGTTGGCTGATGTGGGGAGGGGGGAGAGTGGGAACATTGCTCCAGCTTGTGGGAAGTCCTTTTGCCTCCACCTGCAGGGAAAGCTGAGAACCTTTCCCAGGGAAGGTCACTCAACCCCTCTACAAAGGTCCATTTGTGCCTGATGGCACTGGTTGCTGTGGCTCTCACCATTTAGGGGGTGTCTGTGTTTGTAGGACCCCTCCTTTTGACCTGTGGGAGACACTCTGATCTTTTGAGAGTGCAGAGCCAGAGCATTGCCTGCAGAGGTTTGTGGTTTTGATCTCTCATAAACAAATGGCCATTTCTGGTGCCCTTTGCAGCACCTAAACAAACAAGCCCTGAAGGAGACTGGGCCAGGAGGAGATGAACCAGACAGGGACTCTTTTCTCTGATCTGTACTTGAGATGTGAGTCCTGTTCTCCTGGTAGCATGAGGCATCTCTCAGGATGGAAGACTTGTTGGTGTTTGAGCACTTATCCTTTCCTCAGTCCTGTGTTATGCTCTGTCCAGAGGAGGAGATGCTGCAAGCACCAAACCTGCCAGATTTCTGCATTCAGATGCAGAGGCCAGCAAATACAGGTTCCTGTCTCTGGGGTCTTCTTTTGTATGACCTTTGTGACTGCCTTTCTGGAAAGCACAGAGTCACCCAGCGATGTCAGTGCAGAGCCTTGGGCTGGTGGAAGCTGAACATACTCAGCTGCTTTGCTGTGGTGGGCTGTGACAGGAGCTGGTCCCAGTGTACAATGGTGCCCATCCCTCATGTGGGCTATGGCTCGTGGTTTGCACCAAGACTGGATCTGTGGAGTGTGTTTCTCTCCTAAGGTCAAAACCGATGGGTTGCAAATGGCCACACAGACAGGAACTGTATTGCCCAAGCCATAGCTGGACTAAATGTGAGCCTGAAGCACTAGGGCAGTATTGGAGCTGCTGTGAGTGACTTTTTTAGAAAGAAAAATTCATTTATTTCCTGAGGCTGTTGTTCTGGGGAGCAAACCCAGAGAGTATGAAGTGCTGAGAACCACTGGAATAAAAGAGTTGTAAGTCCAGATTCTCACTTAGGGCGTGAGCTGTCTTGCACGGTGTGCACCTGTCCTGTGTAGTGCTGTATGAACTATTTGTATGGCTGCTGAGCACCCTCCTCACCTGCCCACAGCAGGGAAAAGGGTCCCAGTGTAAAGGTCCATGAAACTCTTGTTTCTAGGTGTTCATCCCAGAGGTAGGTTTGCCCTCTGAAGTCTGGCAGTAGTGTAGCCAGAATGTGCATAGCCCCTACCCACTCAGTGCAAATTAGAGCTTTATCCACAGCCTTCTCAGGGACTCAGTGGAATTTCTTACCTCACAGCATCTGAACAGCCATCGACGGCTCTTTGCTGGGTTGGTTCCCACCACTGTGTGAGCTGAGGGGCCCTGCAGTGCTGGCAGAAGGCGCCCCCAGGGCCGGGTAAGCAGGTTGACAAGTGGGGATAATTGGGAGGTTTGGGGATGGCTGCACTGCTGCTCTGCCTCATCCCTTTCTGAGAGGCTGCTACCCTGATCCTGCGATGGGGTAGGAGATGCTGAGTGGTCCCATTGAAATCTTGCCATACTAAGGTAACCCGGGACAGATTCTGGCTTACCAGGACGTGCTGAATTTTGTGCTGAGAGGTTTCATTTGTTGCTCCGAGAGCAGTAGAGCTGATCCTTCAGCAGGAACTGCTGAGAAAGAAGTCGTGGGGCTTCCTGAGAAGCACAGCTCTCATCAGGTGAAGTTTGGGTGGGCTGCACACACAGATCTCTGTGGGTCAGTGTTCATTCATGTCCAGGAATAACTTCTGAGCCTCACATCTCCAGGTCCCGCTGATTCTTAAGCAGAATGGAAAGTGGACCTTGGCTCTTGCTGTGAAAGTCTGTGTTCTTCTGGGTTTAGGGCCCTCTTGCTTAGGTTAGACTTTAACAGTGATTAGTTACCCAACAACTTACTGTAATAATCTGTAAGTTTTCCATTAAGTAGCAAACACTTTGAACTTACCCCCAGCTCCTGTGCTGCAATCTAATCTGTTGTCATTTTTCACAAGGAGATGGAGGGTGCTACCTTCACGTTTTATTAATTTCCTGTTTACAGTGGGGGAGAGCCCAAGGCCGTGAGGAACACTGAACACAACATCCCCCGAGCTCCAGGCACGGTGCAGTAGATCAGTGTCAGCCTCTGCACTTGTCACTTCCAGCTGCCTCTGGGTTAACTGTATATATCAAGCATGTGACAGGGAAGAAAGGTGATGTCTAGGAACATCATTAAGGAATCTGGGGGGAAGATTCCTTATTCCAGCCCAGGCACTGACCTGCTCTGAAGCCTTGGGCAAGATTGTCTCTGTTGTCCAGTCTCTGAAGTGGGAATATGAATGCTTTTCTCATGTGGGCCCGTAAGGCTCCCTGGCCCTGACAGTAGCTTTAAAATGCTGTTAAATAGTGAATTTTTTTTGTGGTGATGATGACAAGGATTTGGCAATCTGAACAGATTATGGAGTTTGGAGATCTTACTGGAGGTGCAGCAAGTACTGGAGGTTCATATTTGGTAGGCAGCTTTACACAGTTTCCTCTGTGCCTCTCTCTCTTACCATGAGTATCAGTCGAGAAATAGGGGAATTTGGGGAAGTAGGGGAATATTATGACTCTGTTGCTCCTCTTTGTGCTTACAGTTTGGTTAGAGTTTACTTTGTCAACCGCCCAGAGTATTTAGGTTGTCTCCAAACAATCCTGTAAAAAACATGCTGCACATGCTGCAAGTGGGGAGCTTTCCTTGGGATGGGCAGGGTCTGCTGCAGTTGTGGCTGTACTGAAGAATACCTGTTGGGTGCAGATTCATGGTTGGATAAGGATAACAGAACAACTCAATTGTTTCTGTTTCATTCCAAATAACTCCAAAGCCAGGGCAGCTCCAAAACAACAGAACAAGAGGGAATAGTGTATTGAGATTCTGTAATTTGCAGGCCACTGCAAATATAGTAGAGCAAATTGTACATCTATAAGAGGAAGCCAGTTTGTTGATCTGAAAAAATCTCTTAGGCAGCATTCCTGACAGTTAAAAGGGATTCTCAGTTGTGTGTCTGCTTTCAAGTGCCTTGACACTATCAAAGCAGACCCATTCCTCAGGGTAAGTGAGACTCAGACTGTGATGTGCACAGGAATGCTCCTTACAGTGTTGTAAATAGCTCCTTTATTTGAGATGGCACAGAGTTGTGTGGACAGGGGACATCTCTGGCTGAAAAATTAACCTGTGAAGGGGTAAAAGTACTGTTGTTCTCCAGTTCAGTTCACTATGCCTTGCACAAGCAGCCCTCCTTGCAAGAGTCATTCCCACATCTCCCTTCCACACCCAAATCTAAGAATTGCCTGTGGAGGTTCCTGTTTTGGTTCTCTGAGCTGGTGGTATTTATTTGGCTGCTGTTGCATGATCCTGCAGATCTTGGTGCCATTCCTGGTAGATGGCAATAACTCTCTGAGTTCCCCTTTGTGAAAGCCTGGACTAGCACCTGCATTTTCCAATTGCCTCATCTGAGAGCACACAGAAACCTTTTTTTAGACCTGGAATCTCCCTTTATACAGCAATCACAGAGCTACCCAACTGATTGTTTATAACCTTTGAATTAGGCAAACCTTGTCTTAATACCTGGCGTGGCTTTTCATGGTCAAACAAGCCCTTCAGTGAGAAATCAACAAAACTGAAATGAAGGAAGTAAAAAATTAATTATTTTCCCTTTGGACAGCAATGGTACATCCTTGAGAGATTTTCTGTCCATTCACAAGGCCAAGATTTCCTCTGATGGAGAAGGGCAGGATGTACCCCTCAAGAGCTTCCCAGGTCAATGTCCAAGACACCACCTTTTATGGGATGCATGTTTCTTCTACTCTGCAGGGCTCTCAGCCCCTATGGCCATGGAGCTGGGCAGTGCTCCAGCATCAGCCAACTTGGAAGTGTGTAGGAATGGGCTTTTCTCTGTAAAGATGGGTGTGGGGTCACCAGTGCTCTAATGCAGCGAGTGTCCTCCCTGTCAGGACTTGTGCCAGGGGAAGCCAGTAACTTGGCAGAGAATTATTCAGTGCATGAAGAAAAGAAACAACTCTGCCAGTACAGCCTCACTCCTGGGACTACCTAACATCAAAGTATTGTCTCCATTCACGTCTGGTCTTTCCTTGCTCCCCACCCTCTATGCTGTTCCCTTTACCGTGAGAAAGTACAGCTCAGAAAGTGCTGGACCACTCTGTTCTCATCTTGCCTGTGAGGCAGCAATTCTTCGGGGACTGGGAGGGGGAAGGGTGGCACGCTTTACTGCTCAAGGATAGGACTTCATTACTTCACCCTCCCCTTCTGACCACTCCCATATATGAAGCCTTGCTGCCACTCAGCTGTGTGAGACTGGTCTTGTTTTTGGAGTCCCTGCTTCTGGGAACTCTTGAGGAATAAGGGGCAAGAGAACCAGGCAGAAGCACCTTCTTTTGGTGTCCCTGGCTGAAGGTGAACTGCATCCAGGGAGAACAGAGCTTTTAAAGTAGTGAGTAAACAGCATGATTTTGTCATCTCCGTATTTTGGTTGGATTGGGGTGTGAAATAGAGGAGTTCTTTCCCTTTATTGCGTACCTTTCCAGCTCATTAATCCTACTTTATTAAAGGGTACCTTTGTTTCACAAGCCTTAGGGCTCAGGTTTGAAGAGCAAGTATTTCTCTCTTGCAGGGATTGACAGGACTTGATCTACTGTGCTGACTTTGGATTGCCTCAGTTAGCAAAGGCAGCAGGGTCTCTGTCCAGGCAACCTGAACAGTTGCTGAGTCACCCTTTAGGGGAGCTGCTGTGGCTTGATAGGGTCAGCAGTACATGGACTGATGGCCTCAAGAAGGATTGGGATTTCTGACAGGCTGAGATCAGATCAAGGAGCTGGAAGTCCAGTGGGATTTCAATCCCATCACTGGGAAAGACATTTCACCTCTGTATGGCCCATCCAACCCTTTGAAGGTTGTTGTAGAGCAGAGTGAGTTAAAAGACATGAACAGCACGGCAGATTTGCTGAAGTTAGTTCAGCAAGAGCCATGAGAAAGCAAGAGCCATGAGAAAGATACACAAGCAAGAACAGCAGAAATCATATCCTTCTGTAAAGAACAGAACAGCCTGCTGAGATAAGCAGTCGCATAATGGAAGTAACATTACTGCTTGCTATGTGCTAAATTGCACATATATAGAACAATTGGAAATTGTTATATGGAAGCTAAAACAGTGTAAGTATCGGTGCCTTTTGTCAATAAACATCCTTGCAGCATCTCTGCTTGGTCTGTGCCATTGCTCACCGTTAGAAGGTACTGCCACCCAAGCTGATGCTGGTCTCCTCTCCTTTTTGGGTTGGAAAGGTCTATGGAAAGGTTGGTGCAGGGTCATTGGACAGAATGTCAATTTGACCCTGCTTTTGCAGGTAATGTGAGTGATATGTCTTGCTGACAAGAGCAGTGCTGTTTTAGCAACCTGACACAAGAAAGGCTCCCGAAACAACCAGAGAGGTCAGACCTACACAAACATGGGAAGACAGATTTCATGGGGTCCTAAAGATGAGAAATTCTTACTTCAGTCGATGTCCCTCTGGCAAGTGGTGCTGTTCAGAGGACTCATGGTCTAAAAAGTAGGCTGAAATCCATAGATCTTGGATACCTTTTCTTTCCATGTCATTCCGTGCTTCTAAGTGGCAGCCAGAAAAATACAAGCCCTGTTGGTGTGAGAGGTCAAGCACTGGCAGGTTTCTTACCTGGTACCTAGGGGAAAGGCCAGGGGGCAGGTGCAGAACCAGGAAAGCTGCAGAGACAATGGGATGACGCTGAGGGTGTGCTCCAGAAGCAGAGTGGAACTGGCCTGTGAAGGAGAAAGAAATGTTCTGAAATAAATCAAGCAGTCCACATTTAATTCTTTGTTAGAAAAAATTCTATTGCAAAGAACTGTCAGGGGCAACTGTGTTTGTGTGAAAATGAGCAGATTCTGTCCAGGAAAATGAATATTTAGACACGTGAAAGACCAGAACAGCACATGGAAGGCTGTGCTCGTTACCAGAACAAAAAGAATGGCACTCTCCTATGTGTGTTTGCAAAACAAAGACCTGCTCCTGCTCTTGGCTAGATCCCCTCTTAACATGTCAGAGGTGGGCTCTCCAGAACCAGGGCTTTTCTCTCAAGGTCCCAGTCCTGGGCTTCATTTCCTGATTCGGGTGTCCACAGCAAACATGAGTGAGATCAGGAGAGGCAAATCTATTCAAACCAGCTCTATGGTACTTAAGATACTCGTCTACCTGTAGAGTCTTGATTTAGCAAAAGCAGGTGAATTTAAGCAGGTAGCTACAAATTTTTTTCAGTTGGAAACTGAGCTCTTTTCCAGCTTCAGCTGAAGTCTGTGGAACCTATTCAGTGAATGCAGTCTTGAGTTCATTTATTATAAGTGGAATCCAGGGTTTTTGGTGGCCTCACCCACCCATCCAGATGCTCCACAGTCTATAAAATACATGGTTATCGGCTATGGCAGGTATAACATTACATAGACATTACATAAACCCTTCTGCAGAGCACCAGGGAAGTCCAAACTTCATCTGTGATCAATGTGCACGTGAAGGACAGGTCCAAGTGCAGCAGTCAGGCGAGACTGGGGAAAACCTCTGGCCTTGAGAGAGAGGTCGTTTATTTTTTTGCCCTTCCGTTTCCCCTTTTCCTGTTCTTTCACCTTTTTTGTCCTCCTATCTTCATTCATTTATTTTGTCCTCCTTTATTCCCACTTTCTCTGGTTTTCCCTTCACCAGTTTAGGTTTCCTTCTTTTGCCGTGTCATTCCCTCGTCTTTCCCCTGTCTCCAGTAGCCCTGTCCCCTTTTATTTGGGGATGGTGGGGTTGAGGGGAAGCAGTGTGGAACTGTGTTGCTGAGCTCGTTGCTGATTGCTGGGGAAAGGGCAGTTCTGTCAGCTGCAAGAACACAGTCCCTTTGGTAGCATGGCAGAAAGGCTTTGCAAAGATTGAAGGGCTTTATAAAGCTGGTAGATAAATGGTACAGATCTATGTAGGTTTTGGAAACCACAGAGCTTAACATAAAATTAACGAGTAAGACTGAGTTGAGGTAGCCAGAGAGATTAAATTTAGGAAAACTGATAAAAGAAGGCAGAACTTGGATAGAGGACAGCCACCCTTTTCTGGAAGGGAGGAGCAGAAGGGTTTCTTCTGCAACAGCAACCAACAACCTCTGAGCGCTGAGGAGCCCCAGGAGTTCACACAGCACTGTCCCAGAAATGCTGCTGCAGCTGCCTCTGGGGTTAGAAGGATATAATCAGAACTGGTTAACCAGTGTTATTGGCAAGAAAGGGTTAATGAACCTCCCTGTTTACCAGTTATCTTCCATTTGCTTACCTTTGTCCCAGGGAAGAGTGGGCACCTGTGGGTGATTACGGGGAAAATAGATCCATAAAATGAAAGCATGTGGGTTTAGTGAGTTGCTCCATTTGAGCAGGTGAGTTACAGTGAAAGCAGCTCTCACTGGAGGGGAAGGAGGTGCTTTGGCTGTGGACAAACATCTGCTTGTTTATTTGCAGCTCTGAAAGTCAAGTTTTGCATCTCTGCTCTTAGTCAACTTGACCTCTTGCACACTAGGCATCTTTTCCAGTTCTTAAGGTACCTTTTCTCTAAGAGTCTCTGCTAGTGACTTTTCCAGGGCTTTTTCAGCAGTGATCTCTTTTTTGAATCGGTGTTTCTTAGGTCATGTTTAGCCTAAATTAGAATTGTCTGCTACCCATACAGCTGGTACTTAGCTTCCACTGGTTGCCCTCATCATGAAAGAGTAGAGCAAGGGGTCAAAGAGGGAACAATTATTTAGTAGGAAGAAGCCTCACATGCTTATTAACATCTCTGTGTTAGTGGGCACTTGAGATATTATTTTTGATGCTCATGTTCACGTGGTATTGGATTGCAACATTCCTCTGTTAGAGGGGAAAGACTTCCTCATGGAAAAAATAGCTAACCTACAAAAAGAGCTAAACCTAGCTAAGCTACAAAATCTTGTAACAGTGTCTATTCCAGTAACACATTGGGATGTTAAAACATTGGGAAATGGAGGCCTTGGGTTGCTTGTTCTGCCATAAAAAGTAGAAGTCTGAACAGTAGATGTGGTCTGTGCTCTGTGAGTCATTGCTGGTGTTGTTTCATGAAATTCCTATGGAAAAAATCAGCAAGGCTGGGGGGAAGAAAGACTCGGCAGAAGCGCCTTGGGTTGCCTGATGCTTTTCAGTACCTGCAAGTTCTGTGACAAGAGGTATGAAGGCATGGCTTCATATGCTGAAAGATGCAGTCCTACATTGCTCAAGTTTCAATGTAATAGCACTTGCTAATTTTTGGAGAATGTTAAAGATGACCATGCCATGAACATCACAAATGGAAGGAGGTGACAAGTCCGTCAGGAGATATTTTTTTTTATTTGTAATGGGTTGAGAAGAGCAAGTCAGCAATGCACCTGCATTAAACATGGCATTACTGTTTGAGGTGTGGCTGTGCAGCTTGAAACATGTAAGGTTGAGTTATAACAAGGCTCTCTATTATATTAGTGCCTGAACAGAGATACTTGATAGTTGCCAAATATTATGTACAGCTGAAATAAGGTAGCTGTGCATAGCACAACCTGCACACAACAAAGTGTTCACTCTTTGGAACTGCAGGCACAGACTTCAGATTTCATAACTTTCTCTGACCCCTTCTTCAACTCTACCTGTGCATAAGTGAAAGAGTAACTTGCTGAGGAACATCCAACTTGTTCCAGCTCTGTGCTGGTAAGAAGAGGCCACAGATGAGACTGTACTGTCCTTGAAGGACAGAATGTGCTTCATTTTGGTGGCTTACTGATATAATCCCTGCCTTTCAGCAGTGGGGGTGAAATACTACAGTGGGATAAATATGATTTAAAACTGGGCTTTCTTACAGCCTTTCCGTGTCACCTTGCACCCTCTGAGACAAACGTGACAGGGAGACTCCCTTCTGACCTAGACCCACTTCACAGACATAGCAACTTTAGAATTAGGAAAATATTAAGCATAAAACCTGGTACCATCACACCTACAGGGTCAGTAAATTAAGAAAAGGGTTCTGCTCAGTAGACTGCATCTTAAATTCCCCTGTTAATATTAAAGCTGTGACAGACTGAAAGTGCAGGTTGATTTGTTTGGGACAGAGACCTTTTCACACTGTCTGCTTTTTCAGAGGATGATTGTATGCTCCTGCCACAATCTTTTCTGTGGAGCATCATGGGTCTCACACCAATAAATTAGAAACAGTGAGAGGGGTGTGGGTTAACAGCTGAATGTGGCCTGGACTCTGAATGTGTACTTCAGACTGGCCAGTGGGAACAGCACATATATCAAATCCTTCTGAGCCTGCAGAATATTTTCTGTGCCAGTATCTACTTTCCAGAAAGCTTCCATTTTTTGCTCAAGACCTCCTGGACAACAGCAATATAACTGAAGGGCTATGCTCGTCATGCAATGTCTTGAAAGGGGTATTTGAAAGTTGTCTTTGAAAGATGGGCACAGGCTATATTCCTTCCAAGTATCTCAGGGCTGAAATGCTCATGTTTTACAGTACTGATTTTTCAACATGTAAATGTTAAACAGAACTCCATTTTGTGGCTGTTATAGAAAAGAAGATGTATTTTTAGGCAGAGAAAATATTGCCCTAAAGCTTTCAGTCTTGGAACTAGGCCAAACTTTGTTAATGAGTCAGTGTAGTACAGCTACTCTCCTGCAGCAAGTGGAGATCTAGTGTATCAAAGGTTGGAGTGGAGCAGAGGGGCTGGGCTGATTTGGAGTGGAGACATTAACCTCTTGACTGATCCCCATAAGTTCAAAGATAGCATCTAACGATGCTAACTGGCATCCAGGCAGGCTTTGCTTCACCCTGTGTTTGCAGTGCCTTCTGGCTAAAAGTCAGGCTTAAGACACATAGGCTTGGATCCTCACTGCGCCCAAGTTTCAGGCAAGCTGTGATTTGCCTGTGTTACATTCTGGATGGGCATTCAGCATTTCTGGATGGGCATTGAGCTCGTGTTCAAAGGAGAGTCTGGAGTTTCTAGCAAGCCATGGACAGAAACAGTGGCTTAAGTTTTAGTGGCTGAGTCTGCAGGGTCTAAGGACAGTTTGTATAGCTCCTTACCTTGAGTCTGGGTTCTGCTGGGTTTTGTGCTACGCTCTTGAAGAGCAAGTGAGCTGCAACCTTTGAGCTGCAACTGTGCTTCCAGATTTGGCACAAGCAGACATGTAGGATTGTTGCTTAAAATCCTCAGTGAGGTTTAGTGATGGAGGGCAGGTTTCTTCATCTCTGCCATCCTTCCTGCCAGAGGGTGCTGCTGTGGGAGCAGGCATGACAGAACAGGCATTACCTCTTCTCATTGCAGCTGGAGCATTAATGTGATCTGAAGCTGGTGCCAGGTTAAGGTGGCATGGCTGTGATTGCTGAAGGGCAGGTGTGGGAGCTGATCAGGTGCCCTGGCACTGCTGGCAGCTGCCCACTCTTGGCAGACAGGTTATTCCCACCAAGTGTAGTCACAGCTGGATCTGACAGTGCCTGGCTTTAAGCTGAAGGGACAAACACAAAACCCAATCTCTTTGTGAACACAAGGGTTTAGGCAAGAGTGGTGTGAGAGTACTTCACCATGTGGAGACACCATGTATTTAGAATCCCAGAACCATTTAGGTTGGAAAAGACCTTTAAGATCACCGAGTCCAGCCATTAACCCAGCACTGCCAAATCACCACTAAACCATGTCCTCAAGTGCCACATCTACCTGTCTTTTAAATCCCTCCAGAGGTGGTTACTCCACAGCTTTCTGGGGCAGCCCATTCAAATGCCATTTCTTCACCATTTCAGTGAAGAAATTTTTCCTAATGTCCAATCTAAACCTTCCCTGGTGCAACTGGAGTCCATTATATTTCCTCAGTTGCTTAATCAGAACTTCAGAGCTAGCAATGAGGTGAGGAAAAATAGTTGTACCACACAGTAACCAAATCCAGGAACACGGAATGATTCTGCTGTTGATAAACAATCTTCGTGGATCCTAAAATATGCATTTTAAGAGGTGTGGGTTCTTGACTCTTCACCTAGTCAATGATTACTTCTGCATTCCTCGGGTACTGTGAACTCAAACATAATGAGTTTCAATGGGTTAATCTCTGTGAGCAGAGCAGTACAAATACCAAATAGTACGGTATGAGTTTTGGAGAGCTTTTAAGGGAAAATAAGTGGTTACTGCTGCAAGGATGTTTTGCCCCTAGAAAAGGGTTCAGTTCCTGAGAAAGGACATTCAGAGGAGATCAGTACACACGGATCTGTGCAGAAGGACAGGACCGATTTGCAAATACTCTTGAGAGGTGAGGGGTTGTAACAGCACAGAACTCTCTTTCTCACGAGAAAATCTTTCTGTTTATTGTAAACACAAGATGAGGTGTTCAGAGCTGCCTTGGGAACAGGCGGTCGATGCCTGTGGGCAATCAGCCCCAGGGGGTGAACGGCTGTGGCCAATCCCAGTGGGCACTCATTTTGTATATAAAAGCTGTATTTAAATAAATAATTCCCTTTTCTCAGCAATCTCTCTCGTGTGCCTCTTTGTTTCGACATCGGCTCAACAGTGACAAGGGGTAAATAGGAATTATCTTCATTGAGCCATTCCCCTCAACCTGAAAGTGCTGTGTGGGATTTCTTATTCAACAGAATGTGTGAAAGTGTGACTTTTTTAGTAAGCAGATTAAAGTTTGCCAAAAGAGAATGATAGGACCTGACTAACCAGTCTGAATAAGCTCAGTTCTCATAAACAACTTCTGGTTTAATGGCAAAAGAGCACCTGAAAACATCTTTTGCAACAGTTGGGGCAATGGAGCTACTTTGATGAAGCATTTTGACTTTAAATTGGGAGTGACTGTAACAATAATGTTTTTAATAGGTTTATAAAACTTTAATAACTTGCGTTTTTGAGACTGAGTTTGCCAGTTGTGGATTTCTGGGAGGTCCTCAACCAGGAAACACTGTGAAACCGTGTGAAATGGGGAATTCTCTATTCCATCTTTCTGCCTTTTTTTCCCCTTCATAGTTTATGCTGAAGTGTCTTAATATAAAAAATGTTAGATTTGATGCTAAAATTTCTGCAGGAAAACATGAAGGACTTTTGAGGAAAAAGTTGCTTCAAGAGGAAATTATTGTCTCTTTCCCAGTGAACTCAGAGTTTGATCTACATTGGGCAGAATACTACGTGCCATTAGGCTTCAGAAAAGCCTGTGCCTCTGGAGGAGTCACAAACTGTGATCACAACAGCTCTGCTTGAGTTACAAGAGCTCTCCTTGAGCGGCTCCTGAGACCCAGTTGAGCAGCGCCTTCATTCACAGACTTAGCGCTTAGTTCTTTTCAGTGTCGGTTATCTCAGCAGTAAGTAGGGACCACTGATCCCCACTGAGGCCTTTCTCCTGCAAGCTGATGTGTGTCCACATGATGTGTATCCACACGAGTCTGCAGTGCTGGGATTAACAAAGAGGTGGGTGCTGCCTGCTGGACAGGAACCAGCATGGAGGCACCATCTGTGAGGAAGCCTTTTAACTGAGTTGAATGGAGTTGCTGTGTTTCTCCAGAGACTGCTTTGTCCTCCTGCTTCAGGTGGGAGCAGTGCCTAGGTCTGAATTTGGAAGCCTCTTTGGGCTTCCTCTTGGCTTGGCTGAACCTCTGCTTTAGTTCCCTTATCACTGGTGGAGTTGAAGACTGTGTAAGACTTCAATTAAAATATCTCATGATGGAACTTCACCATTTGTGTGTACTGATCTCCTCTGAATGTGCTTTCCTAGAGCACAGCCTGTGTCCTGTGACAGGAGTCAAGATGTCCAAACTATCCTTGCATATCTTGTGCTGTCTGAGGGAAGTAAGGGTGGATATCTCAAAGCTAATGGCCCAGTAGTGGCTACTGGGCTGCGAGTGGGAGTACAGGAAACTCTCAGGAGTGGGTGCTGAGGTATGAAGCTGTGGCAAGATGGGTTTAAAGCAGAAACTTGTTGGGTTAAAGTTTGTGGTTAAAGTTTTAGGTTTTGTCAGTGGATGCTTCATTTACTAATTCATTTGGGAACAAAGCAGTGCCTGCTCATGCCTGGAGTCCTTTGTCATCCTCTGGTATCCCGCTGTTCTCTCCCCACTGCTTTCTGCCTGGTACATCTCCTCCTTCTCCTCTTCCAATTCTCCTGGCACTTTCCCTGACCATGGCAGATTCCTTGTCTCTACAGAATGCCTCAACCCTCTTGGCAAAGACTTCAGACCCCGCATCCCCTGCCTGACACTAACTGGCAACCCCCTGTTGCACTGGGGTTCTTTGAATTAAAACCCAGTGTCATGTGTAAGTAAGGTTGTGTATGTTGTGACCATCTGAATACAGCTCAATGGCACTGCTTGTACAAGCATAACTCCTCTACTTGCTGGTCCTCCCCCTCTCCTCATGTAAATTAAGGCAATCAGGCTACTTTTTAAATTCCATGGCTAAGACTGGCTGTTGGACCTTTATAACAGTGAGAAATAATTGTATTGCTTTTAATTGCTTTATAGCTCCTCTCTCCTGGAGACCTATTGCTGCTGCCAAAGCACTCTGTGACTGAAGCCAGGTTTCCAAACAGCTGGATTTGGCAAAATGTGGAGGTTAAAGCCAGCCTCAGCAGACAACAGCTGGAGAGCCTGCTCAGGTGGTGGCCTGCAGCTGCTGCTCCACTCCCAATAATAAATCATCATGGGGACTGAACTCAGAGCCAAGGTTCAAACAGACCATTGGTCCAAAAACTCAGCTGTTTCTGCAGTGTGCCTGCCCAGGGCACAAGGAGTGTAAAGAGGGAGGTTACACAGTGGATATCTGCAGGCTCCTCATACATCTCCTGATTCCTGTACATCAAACCAAAAGCACATTTGGCTCTGCTGTGCCACAGATGGGACATAAGGGCTGTGCTTCCCTCTAGGGTCAGGCCTGAGATGGGCTAAGGAGCTTATGGGAGTTGATCTGGCATTAAAGGTGGAAAGGATTATCCTCAGCTGGGTTTGCTCTCTGTACTGCTGAAGAAGAGAGAGCTGCAGGTCTCAAGTTCATACATCTACTGTTTCCTGAGCAGGATCAGTCCAACAGATTGCACAGATACACCTTCATTAAGAGAATTTACTTGAGTTGCAGAGGCCCAGCCCAGAGCATGGGGTGGTGCCACAGTGCAGCACAGGGCAGTGCCCAGCAGTCAGTATCTCTGCATGGCAGCCTTTGTGTGTTCCTGCCTAGTGGTGCACATCTTAGCCTCGTGTCTGGCAGGCCAGGAGCTATGCCTGAGTCACATGAAGTTGTTTGGAGGGCCCTTTCCAAGGTCTGTGCACTCACCAGGCAGCAGGACACAGCATGGAGCTCTTATGGGTGTAGGGGATGCTAATATGTGTGATTCCATTCCAGAGAGGAGGTGAAAGGTGAGAGCAGAGGTAGTACCTGAAATTTTCCCTTCTCTCCTGCTGGCAGAGTAACTTGCCTGACGAGGCAGCAAATCTCTCCAGGAGCCCAGCAGTGAGATGATCAGCTGTGGAGAAGGGCTGGAGAGCCCCAGCCAGGAGCCCACGGGTTAACTCAGCGTTGTTTCGATCATTTGTGCCCAGGCTAGAAGGACAGCCCAGCACAGAGCAGCCTTCAGACCAAACAAAGTACCTTCTGCCGAGCTGGGGCACAGATAAAAGATCCCATGGCATTTCTTGTGAAGTCTAGAGGAGACTGCCAGTGCTGAAGCTGAAATCTCTCTGCCAACAAACAAAACTGTCTTTAAACTCTGAGGCTGTGTGTGAGCTATTGTTGGGGACATAATGGTTTCTCTGTTTTCCTGCACAGTCATTGCTCTGCAAACACACCATTGGTCTCTTTTAAAAGTAGATGAGTGTAAATTAAGTTCTAGAACCTGGAAAGAGGTTTCATCCATTTACTTTTACTACCCTCAGTTGACATTTGTTTACAGAGCACATACAGCAGGTTTACACTCCGGTTTGAGCTGCTTTACCTGGATGGAAATGGGCATCTTTAGTGCTCAGACTGAGACTCACAGATACAGGGCTTGGACAACAAATGTGTATCTCCTGGTTTAAGCCAGGGGGTGAGGCTGGGGGACCCTGCTTGCTAATCAACCCCCTCTGAGAAAAGTTTTGGTTTGGCTGGCCTGGCCTGTTTCCTCTAGTTAGCTCAGTGCTGGCACACTCACTGCTGCCTAATTCTGTGTGTGTGGCTGCTGCAAGGCACTGAGTGCTGCTCTGACTGTTAGAGTTCTGCCTTGGGCTGCTGAGCATCCACAGTGGGGTTGGTGCATCCATTCTTCATTGCAATTCCATGGACTGGCTTTTCTCTGAGGATGACAAATGCTTCAGTAAGGTAAAAGGCATCTTGGTTATTGTGCTGAAGTTGTGGTATAAACCCAAAGCTGCAGTACAAAGGGGAAAGGTGGTCTCTGAAGGCAATATGGTTAATTTAGGTCTGTTTTGCTGGAACAGTCTTGTAATGGAAAAGAAAATGGATCAAAGAGTAGCTATTCAAGCTGTATTTGCTAAACTGCCTGTCCCACCAAGGTGGTGGTGACTCTCCATCCACTCAATAGGTCTCGACTCATCCCCATGTGTACCCAGAGAGCTCCTTGGCATTCAGTGCTCACTCTCAGATGAGCTGTATCCCTGTGCAGCCCAAGAGCAGCTGAGTGCAGCACTGGGACACATAGAGACCTGAGCACTGGCCATGGCCCTCTGGAAGTGCCCAGCTCATCGGGAAGGTGCTCTGGCCAAGGGCCCCAGACAGGAGTGGGTGCTGTACTCACACTGGGCTGTGCAAGCAGCTTTGTCCGAAGTTGCTTTCTGATGACTAAGATGTGTTTTGCCCTGGTCCTTGGCAACCTTCCAGACAGACTCCTCCACAGACACGACATTTAAAAGCAGATTATGTGAAGCTACATTTTTTAAAAATTTTTGTTCTGAAGATGACATCAGTCGTGACTAACACCAGTTGTGTCCTGCTCCTTTAGATTTCCCTTCTCACCTATGCACCTGGAGGTTTTTCAGTATATGATGTCACCTGCCTGCTGCAAGGCAGGTGCTTACCCGAGTCATAGTTTCTGGTTTGAGGATATGAAAGGAAGTAGCAGCAGGGCTGATAATCCTGTCTCTTCCCACAGGAAGATGAAGAGGCACTGTGTGGTGGTCGGAGTGGTGGCCGTAGCCCTGCTGGGGCTCATCTTGTTCCTGGGACTCTTCTTCGGGCTGCGCTCGGGCTCAGGGGACGCGCACACGTACAAGAGGGCGGCCGTGGCCACCGACGCGGGGCAGTGCTCAATCATTGGGAGGTACCCACTCATTGTGCCGTGACTCTCGTTAGCTCTGACAGCTCTTGCATGAGACAGAACTGTTGCTTCCCCGATGTACAGGTGCAATCCTGGCAGTTGCCCAGCATGGATAATCAATCCCTAATCTCCCTGTAGGAAGAGGAGATCCAAATAAACCCCAGGCTTTTACCATGCTTGACCAGCTTTACTGCAGTTGCTCACAGACAACATAGCAGGCAAAGATTGCTTGGATCCATGAGCAATGAGAGCAAGAATTGTCTTTCCAGCTCCTGTAAAAAAACATTTATTGAGATATCCTCCAGTTCTAGTCTCAAGTCCTGCAGATTTAAGGCTCCTCAGAAAACTCTCATTTCTTATGACAGTGTAATGAGTGTGTGTGGAATGTCTGTCCCCACATGTACTCTGTCACATCCCGGTGTTTTCAAGCTGGTTTGGATGTGTTTGTAATGAGGGCTGCTCTGGTCTGCACATAGACCATTACGGTCTGTTCTCTCTGGTGACAGAAGCTCAAAACTTCCTGTTCCTGAGGAACACATAGACAGGGTGTGGACAAGTGTGCCTCGGAGAATCTGTCATAGCTGCTCTGACAAGATGCATGCACTGCTCACAGGGAGCATGTCACTGTCACATGTCACCTTCCCTTCTGCTGCACAGGGACATCCTCAAGCAAGGAGGATCAGCAGTGGATGCTGCGATTGCAGCCCTGCTCTGTGTAGGACTCATGAACGCTCACAGTATGGGCATTGGAGGGGGCCTTTTCTTCACCATCTACAGCAGCACAGGTAAGGCACAGGGCCATACACAGCTGGAATCATCTGCCTTAGAACTTTATCTAAGGCAGATGATTTATCCTACCTGAGAGAAGGTAAAAGACTGATGCTCACAGCCTCTTGGGATCCTCAGAATAATTGCCAAGGAACTGGCTCACGTTGATCAGAGTCAGCAGAGTCCATGCCTGTGTGCTGAGTCCAGAGTTAAACATCATTTTCCTTGCTCTGTCATTAAAGGAAAAGTGGAAATAATTAATGCAAGAGAGGTGGCTCCAAAAAAAGCATCGGAAGACATGTTTGGGAACAACACACAGCTCTCTCTGAAAGGTATGGCAAAGGCTGTTTCACTGCTTTGGGGGGACCACATAGCTCCAACATTAGCTGCTACTGGCACATCTAAATTAAGAACATTTCTTATGGTTAGGTTCTTGCCTACCTACAGGATTTCTCACCTAGAAATATCCTCTCCTTTACACAATTTGCAAACTCTGGCCTGACAAAGAAGCTAAAACCAATGCCCTTTAAACTAGTCAGGGACCCCAGGACTTTCTGCATTTCACTTAATGAAAATGCAGGTGAATGCAAAGCACTGACCTGTTCCATATGTGCCATCTTTCCTTTCCACCTCTTTCAATAAAGCTTTGTCTGGATCACCTTGGTTTTTGTCAGTTCAGATGTCCTCCCTAAATACTTATTGTGGTGGTTTCAACTACCTGTCTTGGGGCCTCCAAAAAAGTTTGCTTTCAGGAAAATATTTTCTAGTAAGAAATAGAAAGAAATTCTAACTAGTTCTCTTCAAATAGAAAGAAATTCTAACTAGTTCTCTTCATGGTCACTCTTCTAAGCAAAAAGAAATAGCACCTTGGAGGGGATTTGAGCAGTGTGATGAACTTCTGGGAGGTGCCAATGAAAATAGGATTGAAACAAGCTGCTGCATCACTGTGCAGTGTGGAATCAATCTGTTCCAGATGTAGTTACAATGCTGCAACAAAGTTTTTGGCTTAAGTATGTCACAGTCTGTATCCTCTCACTCTGATACCTTCAGTGTTCTGGACAGCTTTTCTGTGATACAGAGCCCACTGAGGGGAAATGACCCTAAAACGGGAGTTACCAGCAAGAGGACAGAGGTGTTTCAGCAGTTCAGAATATGTAGGCACAAATGTCAGACCAAGTTATTCTGTTAATTCTGTTAATTTTCACAAACTGAGCTGGTCACAGTACCCACAAGCCCTGCGTAAAACCAGGGCTGGCAGAGTCGCCTCCTCTACCTTCTGCTTCATCAACCACTTTCTTTTCTTGCCATGGAAGACTTAACACATTCCTTTTCTGCTCCAGGAGGACTGTCAATTGCTGTTCCAGGAGAAATACGTGGCTATGAGCTGGCTCACAAACGTCATGGCAAACTGGCATGGAAAGACCTGTTTCTGCCCAGTATCAAGCTGGCAAGAGAAGGATTCCCCGTTGGGAAAGGCCTTGCTGCAGCCATCAAATCAAAAGAGGAGGCAATCGAAAGCAATCCCTTGCTGTGGTAGGTAGAGCAGTCGCTGTTCTATGCAAAGAAATTTGGGGTGGCTGCATCCAATCTGCAAAGTCCCTGTGTTTGTGTAAGTAGTGTCCGTGAGGAGTGTGCATCCCCTCCGGTAACCACAGCCACTGTGCCTGCTGGTGTCACTGCACACACCTCAAGCTGCAGGTTGGTTTCCACTCCAATTGGAAATGTACACCCTGGCCCATCTCCTGTCCATCCACCTGGCAGGTGCACAGCAGCACATTCATGACCCATCATGAGGGAGCTAGAGAGGAAACAATCTACCTTAAAGTGATCTAATGAACAGGGACTGAAACACTTCTCCTGGATTTACTGGCAGCTTTGAGCCTCATAGCTTAATAGACTGTGCTCTGAACTGAACTGCTGAGTTCAAGGACTATGGCCCCTCCTGTGCATCTGGAGGCACTCGTTGGCCCCTCGGGTGGGCAGGGAGGGTGGCTGCCGTGGTGAAAATCCCTGCTGCAGGCTCCATTGAGCAAACTGAGCACGTGGAATCGCAGGTCAGAAAACACTGTTCACTTTTATGTCCCAGTCCAAGATATCAGGACCCCTGGGCAATGGCTCAGGCCGTTTTTCTTCTCTCCAAGAAGCATCTAGCATGAACATTCATACTGGTTCAGCTGCCACAGATACACATAGTTTTGAACTTGTCTCTCAGACTTGATCTTCTCAATCTCCTTTCTCTGTTAGCGAAGTGTTCTGCAAAGGAGGGAAAATTCTGCAAGAGGGCGAAACCATCAAGATGCCCAAACTAGCCAACACCTACGAGACCATAGCCAGAGAAGGAGCAGATGCCTTTTACACAGGAAGCCTGGCAAAGCAGATCATCGCTGACATCCACAGTGTAGGTGAGAACCTGTCCCAAGCAGCAGGAGTGACCTGACTGCTCAGAGCCCAGGGAGGAGCCACTGACCTGCAGAAGCCTTGGGAGGGGTCAACCCTGAAATGCTGCCTCTGAGATCTGTGGCAACAGGACACACAAAAGAAGCACTTTAACAGATATGTTTGAAACTCAGTCAGAAATGAAGAGTATTTACTGTGCATTTCTGTACCACAGAGCCTCCCAAGTCTGTGCAGCTCTGGCTGTAGCTGAGTAGATACAGTCTGTTCACAGAGCCTGAATCCAATGAGTTTCTACGTAAGACGTTACATACGTGGTGGTCCTGTGAACTCTGAGCTGTGTGATCTCTCGGTACCACTAGATGGTAGCAGTATCCTATCCTCACCAGCCAGCACTGGCTACCTCGGTGAACCTCCTGAGTCATTTACTGGCTTTATTTGTGCTGGATAATTACTTACTGTCTTCCCCGTTCAGATAAGAAAGGTGATGGAACACTCAAATTATTCTACCTGTGGGGTGCCACAAAGCATCTGCACCCAAAACTGCATCTTCCTCCTGTAAACAGGATTCTTAAGGACATTTTGTAGCCTGACACTGCTCTTGTCCTTTGTAAAAAATGTGGATCACCAGAGTTTCGACTGCTGTAAATCAGCCCAACTTCATGCTTAGACTATCTGAGCCTCAGATGGATCTATCAAGGAATAAATCTCATGGGTACACATCTTTGCTTTCTTTACCATGTTACTTTTTTGATTTTTCCACGTTCCCTCCAGTCCTTGCTGTGATTCATGGTGATGGACTATGATCTCTTCCCACCAGAGATCACATAAACCCACATCTCCAGTTTCCTTCTCTTTCCAGGGGGAATTGTCACATTGGAAGACCTGCGGGACTACAATGCAACAGTGATCGAGGACCCCATACAGATCAAACTTGGGGAGTTCACCCTCTACACACCCAGTGCCCCCCTAAGTGGCCCGGTTCTGGCCCTCATTTTCAACATATTGAAAGGTGAGAGTGCCACAGAGCAGTGCCCCACAGGCAGCAGGAGCTGGGAGAGCTCCAAAGACATGACCTTTTTTGGGGGAGCAAGACCTCCCCTGATAGCCCTGAAGCAAGTGAGAAGTCTGAAAGCCCAGGAGAGATCAGAGATGCAGAAACATTCCTCTTCTGCTGTAAACTCAGGGATGTTGCTTTCTCACCTGAAATACAGATGCAAGAGGGAAAATATTCTCCTGATAGAGAAACTTCCCTGATACTTGTATGGGTGGAATCTCACATGTACTTGAGGCTTCTTTGGAAAACACCTCTGCAAGTACAAATTCTGCTGGTGACTCCCGCAGTACTCCAAACTACCAGAGCTCCTGTGTTCTCCATGTGGAGATTAGGACAGTCCAGTGACTGCATTTCTGTAAAGACTGGGCTGCAGTGTTATACCTTTGACACAACTGCAACAGCATTCCATTGACCCCACGCTTTGTGTTCACAATTGTTTGTCTTCTGTTGCCAGGATATAATTTCTCTGCTGCCAGCATCAAAACCGTGGAGGAGAAAGGTCTGACCTACCACCGCATAGTGGAGGCCTTTCGCTTTGCCTACGCCAAGAGGACCTTGCTGGGAGACCCAAAATTTGTCAACATTACAGAGGTACCTGGCAAAAGCCTTTTCTTTCTGCAACACCAGAGTTGACTGGAACATGGCTGAAAGTTTTTGGGTGACTGAACTTTGTCAGGCATGCTCTGTAACTGCATTGGGTTTCTCTGGCAGGCAATCAGAAACATGACATCCGAGTTCTTTGCGGATGGTCTCCGGAGGAAAATCACAGACAACACCTCCCATCCAGTTGACTACTATGAGCCCGTGTATTACACTGGAGACAATGCCGGTACATCCCACATCTCCATTGTGGCTGATGATGGCAGTGCTGTGTCCGCCACCAGCACCATCAACCAATAGTATGAGCTCAGACATTCCTTCCCTGTAGGCCTTTGTCGTCTTCCTAGTGCTGGTTCTGGGGTTGGTATCAAACACCACTGAGCTGTCACCTCTGGGGCAGGGTAGGGGTCAGTAGTGCTGGTGATGGGCACTTCTGCTGAGCTTGCAGGTCAGCGTGCAACACTGAGGCCTGCTTATGTCAGAGGCCAAGATGTTGAATTCCACCACAAAGACAACATTCACTGCATCTGGATCTTCTCATAAGCAGAGCTATTGCTGCTGGTTCTGATTTCCCAGGCTTTTGCAAGGAATTTGAGCTAATACAGCTGGCCTGGAAGCGCATTGTTTGGCTTTGAGTGCTGTCAGAAAGAGCTGTGTTCACACATGTGGCCTGGAGCCAGGGTGTGAAGCTTATTTTTATACATAGAAAATGTCTCCAGCTTGACACATCTAAGCAAACCCCCAGTCACTCCCAAGTGTGCCAGCCTTTGAGCTGTGCTGCCTCTAAATGGAGTGCAGTACTGCCAGTACTTCCTAAGGGGAAGTAGTTGTACTTACGTACTGTGCTGATTTTCCCTGTGGGGTCTTCCCAGGGGAGCTGTAGGAAGGGCTCTGGGCTGCCTTTCCTCTGTGTGTAGCTGAGTACTCATAGTATTAACTGCTTCATTCCACCCTAGGGGTGACAGAAAGTCGTTTGCAATGGGAGGGAGTGGAGCATTACTCCAAATTACTGCAGGTTTCACACTGCAGTAAATCCAGCTGAAGGTCCTCCTAGATTTGCTGTGGTTTTACCTGTCTTTGACAATTTGTTTTCTCCAGCTTTGGCTCTGATGTACGATCCAACGTGAGTGGAATCATATTTAATGACGAAATGGATGACTTCAGCTCACCTTACATAATCAATGGATTTGGGATCCCTCCTTCTCCAGCAAATTTCATAGCTCCAGGTAGCTGTAAACTACCTTCCTGACTCAGTCTTTTGGCTGTGTTGTGCATGCTCACACTGCAGCATCTGTGCCATGGGACACAGGTCTGGGACCTGCAGAGGACAGGGGTGGGAGAGAGTCAAGTAGGAGATGAGTGCAGGGAATGGTGGGATGCCCAAGGACTGAACAGAACACATGAGCTGAGTCAGGAAGGTGGATACTGAGGCTCTGGATTTAGACATGGAGCTGGAAGTTTGTGAGCTACAGGTGGAAAGCTGAGCCTCTGTGTTGCATCTGTGTCCCCAACAGGTAAACAGCCCATGTCCTCTATGTGCCCCTCTATTTTGGTGGATAAAATGAAAAAGGTGAGGATGGTGGTCGGTGCTTCTGGAGGAACAAAAATAACTACAGCAACAGCACTGGTACGTGATGGTGTGGGCAAACGGAGGACAACACGAGGCAAAATGGGAGAGGCAGAATTTGGGGGGACTCCTGTCTGGCCCTGTGACAGGATCATGGCTGTGGCTCTCTGCTGAGGGCCAGGGGCTTGAAAAGGAAGTTCCTGCCTGGATTCTGAGGGCCAGACCTCCAATACCAACTCCTGCCAGGGCTACAAAAGGTCTGCTATTAAATTGCCTCCTTCAGTGACTCCAGGTCTCTTTCTCTGGCAAGTTGTTCTTGCCACTTGCAGAAGATTTGCTCGGAGTTCTGTTCTCTGGATCTCCATTTACCTAGTTTAGAGCCATTCCCATCCAACATCCCAAACTTTGGATGAAAGTCACACAGACTAAATAAGAACTCAGCTCAGGCACGGTGTCAGGCCTGACAGGCAGGGCCTCTGTGAACTGCTGTGGCAGCCACTCAAACTAGCCCAAGAGTGACTGCAGCAGTGACTGCCCCCTGTGCCAGCACACAGCAGCACCAGGCTGGATCTGGCTTTCTAGCTGAGGTAGAGGAGAAGTCTGTAAAAACCACTACCAGCAGCTTCCTAAGCCCTGGACTCTGAGGGTGTTCTCACTTCCCAGCAGCTCCAGCCTGCAGTTGAAGCCTGTAGAGATGAACCAGGCCTCAGGGAACTGGTTGTGCAGTAACAGGAAGCTGTAGGCATGTTTGTTGAGGTGACTGTTGTGTGCTTAGTTACAGCAGCATAAATCCAGCCACCATAGCTTAGGGATCTGATCCTTTTGCTATGTTAATTTTAGTCACTCATGGTTTCTTTGTGTGGGAATCCTCCTAAGCTTGTACAAACTGACTGTGTTTTGCTTAGCCAAGAGAAAAACCACTGAAAGCCATGTAAACCACAAATGGTGCCTTTTATGCGCTCTGATGAACATCCTTGAGGCACCTCTGCCTGTGTGGCTATAAGGGTCAGACTTCTTTGAAGATAAGTAATTAACTTTAAGGCTTTTTGCCTCTCACAGACGATCATGAATTCCATCTGGTTTGGTTATGATGTGAAGAAGGCCGTGGAAGAGCCCAGAATTCACGATCAGCTGTTTCCCAACATCACAGAGCTTGAGCAGCAAATAGAGGAGGTTGGTCTCACTAGAGCCATACATGAACTTGTATGGGCTGGGTTCCTGGTGCTGGGAAGGCAAGCATTGTGGAAAATCATCAAGTTTGGCCAAATGTTCCTAGATGAGGAGTAGTAAAGCTGGTACAGGTCTGGGTCAGCACTGGGTCACAGCTGGTAGCAGCACTGGGTCACAATAAGCTGTTGTGTACCTTTAGTCTCAGTCACACAGGTGTGAGGCCAGTGCATTGAAGAGTGACCTGTAACTGAAACTGAGCATCTGCTTGCGGTGATGTTTGGCACAACAGACTTGCTAAACAGCAAACCACATCAGAGCCCAGACCAGCCAGCAGTCCAAATCCAGTCAGTCTCAGGGAGCTCTTGTCCTATTGTGTAACCTCATGATGAATCTGGAAGGCCTGGCCCAGAGCTAGCAAGGGGGGATGCTCAGAGGGACCTGGGAGGAGACTTGAAAATATATTCACAGCAGAGATCTCAGCACAGTACTGGCAGTCTGAGACCTGATGGCAAGGTCTGCCTTGCTCTCCAGACCACTCACCTGAGCTGGCAGCTTCATTCACCTTGAGAAACTACACATCCCAGAGGCCTGAGACAGGTACAGGCTTTGTACATATCTCATCCTGTGCCTCTGTATTTGGGAAAACAGTCCAACATAATGCAGTTTTCTTATCAAACTATGCAGAAGTTCCTCTGTTAATAAGCTTCTTATGAAAGTAACAGCTGAGATATCTGCCAGCACTGGGGAAGATACCCTACTCTCAACAAGTCCTGTGTTTTCCACCACTGCCAAACAGGATGCATCAGTTGTGGCTGTTAGTGTGTGAATGTCTGTGACCAAGAATAGTATCAGTAACCCAAACTGAGCACCACAAATATAAAATCTTCTGCATTCCATTTCTTCAAAAGTGGGGCATCCCAGAAAGCAAAGGGAAGAGGAAGAACAACATGTTGATTTAGCCCTATCTGACACAGGCACTGAGCGCTTGGGTGGTTGTGGGGGATGCAGGTCACAGACTACAGCACGTGCAGTTTCCCTCTGGTGTTGTGCTCACCCAGTTGTGCATTGCAGGGCATAGAGGAGCAGCTGAAGAAGAGGAAGCACGACACAGCACGGGTGAGCGGCGGCGCGGTGGTGCAGGCCATCCTCAGAACAGAGCGCGGATGGGCTGCAGCCTCCGACTCACGGAAAGGAGGTTTCCCTGCAGGCTACTGACCTGGCTGAGCTCCTTTTTTCAGTGGTCTAGTGACACCAAGGTGTGTTTTGGGGGGAAGATCCTTTAGATCTGCAACTCAGGGACTTCTCACAGGAAAGAGAACACATTTACCTGTGATTCTGTTGACGGAACTGCGACAGTTCTCTACAGCCATGACCGAAGTGCCTCATGCCACAGCCGTCTGCTAAGACAGTCATGTCCACCAGGACGTGCAGTACTTACTTGAAGAGTCTGTTCTGCCTTGAAGAGTTTGTTCCCTGCCTCCTCTCCATCCCATGAAGACAGATTGGGTGCCCAGTTTCCGCAGAAGGTCCAACTCACTCGAGCTGCAGGAAGTGTTTCCCCTGCACAGTGTCAGCTACCAGGAATGTCCCTGTCACTACTAGAGAAGGTATTTGTTTCCTGTTGAGTAGGTGGGAGTTATAGGATTCTGGGACTGGGTTTTCTAAGTTACAGACTAATAGATCTGTGCCATAGCAGGAAGCACAGCTCTAGACTGGGATAAGCCAAATTCACCACTGTTAACAAAGATGTTTCTGCATTTCACCCAGTTGATTATTGGAGATGAGTGGGGAAATGGGGAAATGGCTTCAAACTTTTTTGTATTTCTGTTGAGAAGGTCTAAAGGGAAGATGCTACCTGTAAAACTCTGAGCACAACTAAAATAAATAAATACGGAGTCACACATTTTCCTTGCCTGCACAGTTGCTGCGAAAAGAGATGGTGAGAGTCTGTGTGAAAGAAGTTCTTCTGAGATTTTTGTCTTTTCTTCACTCCTTTGGTAAAGTAAACAATAATAGTTACATATCCAAAACAAGCTTGTTTTTCTCCACCTTGTTTTTTACCACGTTGTACTGCAGGCGTGAAATACCAGAGTTTGGGGAAATGAAACTTCTAAGAAGGGGCACACTGCAGCTACTCTTATTTGAAGATAAGTTACTGTTAACTGGACTGTTAATGACCTCTCAGAAATCCCTGTCTGATATGGAGCAGCTGAGAGTGTCTGTACCTGCATGAGGGGGTTTGGTGTTCACCTACCAGCATGGACTAATACATCACATCACATAAAATTAGCCTAAGGTCAAAACCAAATGATCCAGGATGTTGTCAGGCTCTAGTGATGTTTATGAAATCCTTGATATGCAAGTGGCAGTAACTTATCTTTTTGGCTTGTTGAAACTTCCTGTCAGTTAGTAAGAACCTTAAAATGGAGAGGAAAAAATGAAAGGCTGCAGTTTTAGGCATCAGGCACCCTTTCTTTCCTGGGAGAGTCTGGAACTGAGGACAGCCTAGTTTCACAGAATAAAGTGACAGCTAGATGATGCTTAAATCAGAGTCATTGACATATATATTTGCTTGTATCATCTTACCTAAATGAGTGGCTTTTACCAAACATGCCCTGGGGTGTGCTCTCACTCCTTTTCCTGAGCTGTGTTAGGTGCAGCAAAGGCAGTGATTGTAAAGGACCCCAATCACTGTGTTCCCTCAAGAATGAGACCAGTTTGGGGCCAAGCCTCTGTTCTCTTATCACTGAACTGAGACTTTCACTTTTCCACTTCTAGTGATTCCACCATACGTATCCCTCAGCGTCAGGCTGCTGTTCGGCCGTTTTCGGAAGCTCTGATACAAGTTTGTGTAGGGAATAGCATTGGCTGATATTTGTTGGAAACACCTTGAATTGGGACTAGCTGAGCTCTTTCTTGGCTAAGCGTGACCTGGGAAATAAAGAAAATTACTGCACAGCAAAGTAAGCTTATTGAAACCTTACAGTCACTACAGTTAGTCCAAAACTGGAAAGGAGCTGATTTCTGGGAAATGACTGTTGGACAATCGTGTTTTCTGAAACAAGTCTGAGTGGCAGCTGCTGGGCTGCCTCTAACAGTTCGTGGTGCAGCAGTTGTTCTTACGTTTCTGAATTTCTTCTTGCTAGTCAGAGAAGTCCCCTATTATTTATAACCTGTGTTGAAAAACTTCCCCTGTGGAAAGCTTAAAATACTTCTGGTTACAACTGTTCTTATATAAATGCATTTGAATTCTTGACTCTGCAGAAGTGGATTTGTTATTTGGTTTTTAGCAGTATGACTGTAGAGGAATGATTTGTTAAAACTAAACTGAACTACAGCTTGCACTTACATCCTACTTTTTTTATTAAAAAAACCCCTATAGATTATTTTGCAAACTGTAATTATCTGCATTCCGTGTGGACATATCTGTACACGGAGCAGGCACTTCTGCCACCTGTTTGGTTACCACATCCCACTACTCACCCTACGTTGGGGCTGTCTGTACATCAACAGCCAGATGTCAGTCAGTGGGTCTTGCTGTAAAACCTCCAACTGCACCCTCCAGGCTGCTCAGCTTCTGGGATGTTTCAGCTGCAGGGAAAAGTCTTCTGGATAGAACAAGAGGGAATGGCCTTAAACTGAAAGAAGATAGATTTAGGTTACATGTAAAGATGAAATTCTTGACTGTGATGGCAGTGAGGCCCTGGCAGAGCTTATCCAGAGAAACCATGGGTGCCCCATGCCAGGAAATGTTCAAGGACAGGTTGGATGGCACTTGGAGCAACTGGGTCTAGTGCGTGACATTCCTGCCCGTGACAGGAGTCAGAATGAGATGATCTCTAAGGTCCCTCATCATTCCGTGTCCCACCTTTTGAATGCAACCACCTCCCTCTGCTCCCAGGCACACACAGTGTGCTGTGTGAGCTGCCTGTCCCGGTGCAGGGCATGGAGAACAGGACACGTTCCGTGACTGATTCCAGCTGATGTGAAAGGAAGCTGTGCTATTAAAAGGCAATTCGGATCATGAGCTGGAGGGTTCACCTCTTTCCCCTTCAGTCTGACATTACCACAGTTTTCTTTTGGCAACCATCCGGTTTTTGCAAGGGAACAAAACTCAGCTGTGAGAGACAAGTGGCATGAGCTGCACCATTCCTCAGCTTCTCCAGTGGCATATGAGGCTCCAGAATGAACAACTGTTACTGCTGGAAACACCTGCATGGACTCCTCTCTGCTTGTGTGATGGGGTGGGCAACAGGTTTAGATGAGAAATTCCAAGACATGTTTAAAAACACTTTATTAAAAGTATAATTTAAAGACTTCATTAGAAAATAGAGCAGCCTCTGTACAACGATGCTTTAAAAGTCCATGTAAGTTGATCTCAGTACAAAAATAATGTTGTCTTGTTGGGAAGAGCAGGAATGGGGAGAGGCCAAACTGAGAGACTCTTGACCCAGGCAGATTTCAAGCAGCAGTGAGGAGGTGGCAGGGCAAAAGCAGAGGTGCCAAAGCAGGTACAATCTCTTCATCAGGTGTTCTGCTAGGGAGGGCTGCAAGACTGGAAGCCTCCACCACACTGAGAGATCTGCACTCCCATTCCTTTCTGTCTTGCAAATTTAATCTGTGATGAATTTTTAAACTGCTCCACTCGCTCACTTGCAAAGTTAATAGCAAAGTAGTTAAACTGCAGTGAGTACTGGACTAAAGATAGTATTCCCATGTCTTTGTGGTGGGAAGTAGCTGTGATACTACTGCACTGGAAAGGTGATAGGCTGGAGTACTTCTGGAGCACTGCAGGGTGCTTCACCCTAAGGTGTGTCAGAAGCAAAGGTAATGGAAAACTTAGTTACTTGGTGATTTGGGTTTTCTGTAATGAAACATGATGGAGAGGGACCAGAACACTGCTGAAGGTGGCCCTGAAGCCCAATAGGCACTCTCCCTGTCTCCAGCCAGTGCCACTCTCAGTTGCTGATTGTAAACTCTCATCTCAGTGGAGTTAGCTGGAAATAACTACAGATCTTGCCAAAGCCAGCATCCGGTCTGGTCTGTGTGTCTGGTGCTGCGGCGTGAGCTGCGGATGGTGTCTGACGCCTGTCAGTGCTTCCCCTGCACAGCTCTCAGTTGGGTGTTATTTCTGACACTAGAACTGATGCACCCAGGAGCTGGTAGCTGAGGCAAGAGAGCTAATCAAGGTAGAAAACTTCAGCAAATTAAATAGATTTGGTTTCTTTGGTGGTCATAGTCAATCTAACTCCCTCCAAATGAACATAAAAACTGCCTCTCATCAGCCTCTGGACCTGTTTCCTTTCCCGTTCACCAGCACTGTAATGCTGCCTCACAGGGTGCCAGGACACTTCCATGGTGTGAGTGAGCAGCTCTGATGGGAAAACCAGCAGTTTTTCCTGAACTGGAGGATTTAAGATGAATTCCCCTTGGACAAGGAGGGAGCGGGGCGGTGCATGGAGCTGGCTCCATACATGAGTAACTTGATTTCCAGCTGCATGATTAAGTGCTTGTGGTTATGTTCTGGTAACTCAGCAATCATTAACTGATACAGCAGGGGTTGTGCTACAGTCCTTGGTGTACAACTTCTGAAAGAAAACACATCTGGGTCTGGTTAGCTTCACTCAGACCATCACTAAAATGCAAATGAAGTCTGAGATTTCAGTAGATTTATGGCTTTTATTGGGCAGGCTTTGTGGGTAAAAACATTGGCATAAAATCTAGCTGGCCTTGTTTTAATTTGTGTTTTTTAATAGTGTGTGCTTGTTATGATATTTACAGAGGGATTGTATTTGTTGGTGAACTAGGAGTCCCATGAGCTCTGTGTGTGAGGGGGAGGGCTCTGCTAGTGCCTGGCTCTGGTTTGATTCTTTTTCAGACACACACACAACACTGTGTCCATAGGGCAATCAGGCTCAGAAGCTTTCAGAAAATGGAATTTTGGAGGATTCTGGGAATTTGACCCTGCATATTTGAAGAGGTTTGGGGGTTTTGTGGGGTTTAGGTTTTACTTTCTTAAATGTTTTATTCTCTTGGCCATTTTGAGAAGGGCAAGGTTATGAATTAACTACAGAAGACCTTTTATGTCCAGGTGCATGAGTTCAGGTCTCTTCTCCAAAACTTTTCTCTCTCTGTGATAGTTCTTAGAGTTCTACAATGCCCTCTTTGTGGTCTGAAGGGAACACTAGAGACTAGCTGTGGTAAACAGGGATTTGGAGCATGTGCGTAGGATATGGGAGAATTCTGCTAATGCTCAGTAGTGCTGCATCACTTCTCAGCAGTCCTGGTGTTTGCCTGGCCAGGCTGAGCTCAGGGCTACAAATGACACCTCCTGGTCATGTATACTTTGCAGTTTGAAAAAAGTTCTAAAGCTTCCCAAAAGAACAGCATTTCCACTGCAGTCCTGACCTGCCTTCCCAAAGGCTGATGTACCAGCAGTGAGGAGAGAGAACTGGTACAGACTGGGACTCCTCTCACCACAGGGAGAGGCACCTCCAGGGAGCTCAGCTGAAGCCTGCTCGTCCCAGGAGCAGGGAATTCACATCTCCCCATGGGAGGCTATTCTCAGAGTCACCAGGGCTGGAGGAAGTGTTGGTGCAGTTACCCTGAGCCTGCAGGGTCCTTTGCAACCCCAAGGCAGAGAGCAGCAGGCGGGGCAGCATTTGTGCCATGGTGTGATTTCATCTGCCACCTTAGGGGAAAGTTTGGCTTCTTTGGATGGGAAAACTGAGAGGGGGAGTGTGGAAGTTTGATCTCTTCCCTTTCCAAACCCACCCTCTAAGCCTGAATGCTTCAGATTTTAAAATCCTGACCCTACAGATACTTCTTGTTCATAGCTAAAATATTTATCTATTTCACATTGCTGAGCCCTGGTAATAAGCTTATTGTGGAACAGCCTGAAAGAAACTGAGACTGCATCAGGAATGGAAGATACAGCTGGGTCATTTCACAGTGTTCTCGGTGGGGTTTGGACCAATTTTCCTTTCCCACCTTGTATTCTCTCACTCTGAATAACTGATGTGCTCAAGAAATATATTTTCTGTGTGTCATATAAGTAATGGAAGGTGTAGCTCTAAACAAGGCTGGCTGACCTCTCCTTGTATTGCCTGAGGGTGACCTGCAGTCTGCTGGAATTAGATGTAATCACAGACTTTGCCCATGCTCCAGGAGACGTCCTGACAGGAACAGGTAATTATGGGCATCTCCATGCAAAGCATGTTCTGAATCTCCTGTGGCTTTATGAATTGTGATGGTATTTCATGCTAATATCCAGCTGATTTCCCCAGCTTTCTTCTGTCAGAGTAAGCTGAGATGCATTTTCCTTCCTTGGAAATTCCCTGTACAACATTCATTGCAAATTTATCTTTCGTTTCTTTATGTCCTCTTCCCAGCAGGCCGGTCCTAACCTCCTGTGGGGGGAGAGAAGAGGAAATTGAGTGAATGGGGCAGGGGCCTGAGGTCTTAACATTGCCAGGTGTGAAAATGTAGGAAGTGTGTGTGGAGTCTGGGTGAGAAAGTGAGGTTTAAACAAGAAGAAGTTGAGCCAGAGGCAAAATAAAGATTACCCAGGAGAGTTACAGAAGCAATCTGCTTCCCACCAAGGCCACTTACCCCACTGAAAGGCTCCTCAAACAGAACACTGTCACCCTGCGTGTGCATGACAGGAGCTGAAATGGCATGTTCCAAATCATAGCCAAACCACAGCTTGTTTATAATCGCCTGCAATAAAACAAATCCCACACTGCCCAACTGGAGATAAAATCTGGGCTGTCCAACACAGGCTGCACTGAGCCAGACCCACAGTCCTACCAGCCTGGTCTCCTGCTTTTGTGGTGACCAATACTAGATGCTTGGGACAAGTAAAAGCATAAGATGAGCACGTAATGATGCTTCCCAGAATACTTTCCCTGGCCTACAGCCTGTAGCCTTTAGTGATTTCTAAATTGCAAATTAAAAAAAGCACTAAGGAGTCAAGGTCTGAGGAGAGCTGAGTAGAAAGAGCAGGTGGGACTGACCATGGCTAGAAATCTGAGAGAGTTGAAAGAACTGGCAACTTGCCGTGGATTCTGTCACCTCCTCCATTCCTGTTCCCCTCCTGGGGGAAGGCAAGAGCCATTCAGCAGCAGGGCTGAAGCCAAGCCCTGCCTTTGCCACAGACATGGTAGAGGCCAAACGGTGGGGTAGGGTGAGCCTGCAGCAGGCCCTTGTCACTGCTGCCTTCCACATAGAGCTAGCAGCAGCAAAGCAATTTCTTTTGTTCAGGACAGCATGTGCTCTCCTTGCTCAGTGGAAGGTATTGCTGGGTGGTACCTGTTCACTTACCATGGTGGTAGCACTGATAATCCAGCCCCCGCCGGCTCCTCCAATCACCAACATGTCTCCTGACTTGGAGATGAGGATGGAAGGCACCATGGCTGAGGAAGGCCTCTCTCCTAGAGCAGAAGCAGAGGTATTATTCTTTCCATGTGGCTCTTAACAGGATAGGAGGCACACAGGTTCATCTACCTTGCCTTTCGTGTCCCACTGGAAAACAAGCTGCTGCTCCTTCCTCAAGATGCTCAAGAGTTCCAGAAAAAATTTCTTGTACTGAAAGCCTGTCTCCCAAGAAACTGGGACATTTATTGCACAGGCTAAAACAAGTTTCTTTTGATGCAGGACAGGGCATCCTACAAGTATTTAGGACTTGCTGCAGCTCATCCAACCAGATGAGGAACCCTTAGCAGAAATCCTGCCACGGCAGCACTGGTGTCCTCTCCCAGCAGGCCTGAGGGGATGCAGCAGAGACAGCTTGTGGCACAGAGCCATGCCTGCACCAATACTGCTGTGTTACAGAGCTCAGTGCAAGCCTGGAGCAGCTCTATACTTAGAATCATAGACAAGCCTAAAATATCAGCAGGCCTGTCTTAGCAGTAGTTCCTTCACTTCTTCCCTCCCCTTCCCATCAATCAGTGATCAGCTTCAGGACATTTTTAACCTCTGGTTTCTCTGGTTAGAAACCAAAACTCACGTGTTTCCCTACAAGGGGATAGGTGTGTACACACAGACATACTACAAGGCTTTATCCTCTTTTAGTCTGAAATAAACTTGCTCTCATCCAGACCTAGGAAAGGAAAGAGTACCTGTAGTTTACATGTAGTCCCTGCCCACTTGCACACAGCCTGTGCATCCATCCCCTGGCCCTGTGCTTTATTCTGAGGATGAGGATGCTCACCTGGGTTAATGCTTTTGTTTGCTATGCAGAAGTCAGCAAGTTCATTATTTAAAATGATCCCAGTTTGGTTAGAATACACAAGGGAGCCAAACCTGCAGGGAGGAAAGATGAAGATTTTCAGTGCCCAGAGTTCTCCTGTTGTGGATGACATTAACTGCACATGGCACCCTGTGGGTAACTTGTCTCCTCCCAGCCTGCAAGTGTCCCAGTGAGGGTGTCCAAAAGGAATTTGTGCTGCTGCTGGTGACAGAAATAAGTTCCCTGTTAGTGGTGTCTGTGAGGATTTGCTCAACCCACAGAAATTCAGCAAGAGCCTCAGCAAGTTCTTGCATTCTCCTGAATTAGGATGGTCCTTGGAGCTGATGCTCATAGATCTTTGCTGTCGTATGGAAAAGGCATTCACAGTGTGTTGGTTTGGCACATCCTGGTTTTTGGTAGCGGGAGGGGGGGCACAGAGGTGGCTTCTGTGAGCAGATGCTGGAACCTTCCACCATGTCCGGCAGAGCCAATCCCTGATGGCTCTGAAGATGGACATCTGGACATTTGGCTGCTGGCCAAAGCTGGGCCAATTAGAAAGCTTAGTAGCACCTCTGTGGTAATATATTTAAGAAGAAAATCAAAACAAAGTGGGGGCATGCACAGTTTCTTTCTAGCCAAAGAAGAGGAGGCGGTGAGAACAACATGGTGACACCAAGGTCAGTGGAGAAGGAGGGGCAGGAGGTGCTTCAGGCGCCAGAGCTGAGATCCCTCTGCAGGCCAGGGTGAGGACCGTGGTGAAGCAGCTGTGCCCCTGCAGCCCAGGGGATCCACGGGGGATGCAGAGATCCACCCACAGCCCATGGGGGCCCACAGGGGATGCAGAGATCCACCCACAGTCCCTCGGGGAGGTGCCCACGCTGGAGCAGGGGGATGCCTGGATGGCTGTGATGCAGTGGGAGACCTGGTGGAGAGAGACCTGCTTCCAGGCTGGACTAGGCTGTCCTTGCACCCCATGGATGAGTGACCCCCACTATAGCAGTTTGGGGAGGACTGTTGCTCGTGAGTTTGGAGCCACGTTGGAGAAGTTCACAGAGAACTGTCTCCCATGGGAGGGACCCCACGGTGTGGCAGGTGAAGGACTCCTCCCCCTGCACAGTGGAAGAAAACCTCGAGTGACGAACTGACCAAACCCCCACCCCTGTC
The DNA here is from genome assembly GCA_013397795.1 of Orthonyx spaldingii. NCBI lineage: Eukaryota > Metazoa > Chordata > Aves > Passeriformes > Orthonychidae > Orthonyx > Orthonyx spaldingii. The sequence goes on along the minus strand of VZTJ01004863.1, from coordinate 446,221 downwards.
TCCCTGTGCTGTCAGTGGAAAAGAGGGAGGAGTTGGGGGGAAAAGGGTGTTTTAAGGGCTTATTTTACTTCTCATTATTCTCCTTGAATTCTGTTAGTAATAAATTCACCTCGTAACTTTAAGTTTGAGCCTGTTTGCCTTGGAGTGTTTTTCTCCCAGTCCTTACCTAAACTCATGAAGCCTTCGTTAATTTTTTTCCTCTCTCCTCTGCCCAGCTACCACAGGGGAGAGTGAGTGAGCAACTTTCATGGATGCCTGGTGTTTGGCCAGAGTCAAACCACAATACACAGCTAAGAACCTGCCTAAACCAGTGAAACCCAAGGGTTTTGCCCTTCTGGTACCCAGCCCTTGCAGCTCCCCTGTGAACCTGACGTGTGGCCTGCGTGACTCTGTTACAAACCCCTGGGCTACTCACGGGTAGTTGATGGTGCTGGTGGCAGACACAGCACTGCCATCTGCAGCGAGCACAGAAATGTGGCTCGTGCCCATACTTTTGTATTTGTCATTGTAGATGGACTCCAACAAGTTGTAGTGGCTGAGTGGGTGGTCACCACGAGTATCTATCTGCTTCCTCACAAACCCAGCAAACTGGTCAGATAACAGGGTCTCAACAGGCACCTGCAAGCACAGCAAGGACACTGAGCTTGTCACCAAAGCACAGGCATGTCTTTGGACACGTGGAAGCCTCAGGAATTCACCCCCAATAGTCAGAGCTTGGGGCCCTGGCAGCATTCAGCCCCAAGCCACTTTCATCCCAGACCAAGCTCAGCACTGAGGCAGCTCAGCATTGGCATGAGCCTGTGCACATCCTTTATCAGACAAGTAAGTGCCAACCTACAGCTGAAGCTGCACAGTACACGGTCTGATCAGAGTAAACGGCCTCTGCCTCGGCCTACTCAGCTGCATTGCTCTTCAGTAGCAGCTCTAAGTATTTTCTTTCCTTCCAGGCTGCAAAGCAGGAGCATGTCAGAGCATTGCTTGGTGCTGTAGCACTGTACCTACACATCATGGAGCTCACCTGAGCTTCAGAGAAGGCTGGGTCACTCATGAGGGGTCTTAGCATGTTGCCAAACTTCAGGGCCTCTGCAATACGATGATAGGTTTCTATCTTCTCCTCAGGTGTTGCTAGTGACACTTCATGGAATTTATACTCTGTGGAGCAGGATGAAATAATTTTGTTAATAGACCTGAGGCAATGTTTTTTTCAAGAAGTATAAAAAAAAAAGTTGAAAGGAGCCTCTTTTTCCCATCCCAATTCTTACCACGTTTCCCCTGTGCTTTGACAGGATGTGGACACAGAAACAACCAAGTACTAATTTCCACTGTGACCAATTTCTTTTGAAGCATTGTGAAAGTCATGCATCCTTTGGCCTTTGCAGCAGCTGTGATGATGCTGACCCATTGTACAAGCAAACAAGTTCATCCTCCTGCTGCCCAGCATGGTCACACTGCTGTTTCAGGCCCCAATCTGGCTTGACAACTCCATTTCTGCCCATTACATTTTATCACTTTGGAGCAACACTCTCTGAAAACCTCTTGCTGACAGTTTTCCATTAGGAATTTACCTTCCAATACCTTGAGGATGAACATGAGCACTGCACCTCCCATGGGTGGTCCTGGAGCGAACACCATGGTGTGGTTGTTCAGGGTGATGTTCAGAGCTGAGGACACCTCTGCTTTGTACACCCGAAGGTCCTCCAGTGAGAGACTGGACCCTTCAACAGAGAACCAGGAGCTGCCATTAGCACAGCAACTTGTACTGGTGCTGTGGGCTGCCCACATCAGAGCCTTGGTAAAGCTTGTGAAGAGCCATCCCTGTACACCCCAAACTCCTTCCACCCAGCACAGCACTGCCGTCATGCATCCTCATGTGCTGCCAAGTCCCAGGATGTCACAAAGCCTAAAGGAGTGCATGAGCACTGTGGGCAAAGGCCAGAGCAGTGGGTGGTCTCAGCCCTGCTCCTGGGCCTGAATTATAGGAACTGGGCAAAGGTGGCCTCTTCCCATGTTAGGTACCATGCCAAATGACAATCAAAATGGCATGTGTTGGCTTGACCCTGGTACAGGCTCCCCGTGAGCCAGTGCCTGGGAAAAAGGCCTGTCTATCAGGACTAAGTGTAACTGTCACCTACCAGCCTTCCTAAGGTCCTCCACCAGGGCCTTTCCGATCTCTCCCTCATAAAATGCTGCAGCTCCGTGTTCCGCTACAACTCGCAGTGTTTGCTGCAGCGCTGGCCACCGGAAGGTCTCGCCAAGCTTCAGAAATCTTTGACCACGACATAGCAGTGGGCTGTTAAAGAAGATCATTCATCAGTTTGACAGCATGAGCTGGTTCTCCCCCACCGGCCAATAACCTCTTTTTCCTGCCTGGAACTGATCTGTATTATGTATGTTATGTACTTTCCAAGGCACTGCTATACTGCAGCCTCTTTTAAAAATCCACTTCTGTGATTCTCTCCCACTCCATAGCAAGTATTTCCTGAGCACAAGCCACAGCAGCAGCCTGTGCCCCACATCTGCATGTCAGAGAAAGAGTCTGAAGCTGAGGGAACAATGGTCCTCACACTGCAGTTTCATTCATGGGTCTTACCACAGGCTTTTCCCCAGACCAGAGAAGGCTGGGTGACGGAGTATTTTGTCCAGAACTGGGGAAATGACAAGTGCTTCTGAAAGGAGCTTGATGGTTGGTTCAAACAGGGCTTTCCATGGTAAGCGACCGTGTCGCTTATGGGCTTCCTCATACCCACGGAGTTCTCCTGGCACACCAACCCAGCGGGGACCTGAGGAGCAGAACAGCAGTGTCACACCCAGTAAGTCAGTGGCTTGGGAGTTTCACCTCTCTGAAAGCTCTCCAATTGAAGTGCGAGTTGGCAGAGGCAACCAAGGCTTCTAAAAGCAGGCTTGGTTTGTTTATTACCTTTTCCTGTTCATGTATTTCCCTGTTACTGAATAGCAGGGGTATAGAGAGGCTGGAGCCAGACCTGAGGTGTGCTGAAATCACAACAGGCAACAGGCACATGCTGCAGCAAGGGAGGTGGCAGCTGTGCGCTCATAGGACCTGGTCAAACACCAGAACAAGGGAAGCTGGGATATTATCCCTGCCTGGAGAAATCAGAAAATGTGCCAGGACAAGGCCCTGAGCAGCCTGAGCAACACCTGACATCACCTTGCTTTGAGCAGACCTCCAGCTGTCCATTCCAGCCAGAGTTGTTTCTGATTCCTTTTCTTGCTCTTCAAGGATAAGAATATCTCCTCCAGAATCTAGGACACACCCCAAAAGATAACATTCTAAGGAAAGAGAATGAACGCAGAAATAAATGTGGAGAGATCCAAGATGTGCTGCTAAAGCAAGAGTGCCTGAATCCAGCAACCCAACCCCTGATGTCCCAGCATGCTTCCCCAATGTACGGACATGGGCAAGCTCATTAGATTGATTTCTTTTGTTCCCAGAAAGCTATTCATCTTATTTTTCTCTGTAAGAACTGCTGGGGAATGAGAACTTTGGGAAATCCAACCTTGAACTGCAGACTTCCTATGGAGAGAAGTTGCATTGTGAGTTCTCATGCTGGCTCCCCACTGCCTCGCTGGTCAGGTTACCAGTGTTATTACCAAACAAGAATTTTTATGGACCTAGTATTTTTTCTTACTTTTGCAAAAGGCAGTCCAGGTAGAGCATGCTAAACTAAATGGAACTTCAGATAAAGTCAGCAAGGTGCTCAGTTGCCCACCCTGAGCTCCGTGCACACCAGGAGGGCACAGAGCTGTGGCCCAGGCTGTGTCCTTACCAATGGGGAAACCAGCACCACAGCCAGACAATAAGTCGTGAGGAAACACTTGTGGGACTGTCTCGCGGGCGTTGATCACCTCGACTGCTCCTGGAAAAAAGAAGGGGGAAATGCATAACACCATCTTCCTGAAGCAGGAGAACATCACACTTCAGTCAGCTGGAGTAGCACTGCATGTGCTGCTGGCCCAGAACTGAGCTGCTCTGGAGCCTGTTGCCAGATGTGCCAAGTGCACCTGCAGGTTCAGCACACCTTGTCCTTGACTCCTGTGCTTTAATTTACAGCAAACCAAGCAGTGCCTACCTAAAGGTATTGAAAGTACAGGGACAAGGCCAGGGCTTGTCTCCAGCCAGTGAAGATTCTTCCCAGGGTTCATGGGCTGTGGGCTGGGATGTGCTGCCTCACACCTGATTTGCAGGTTTCTGCACTTCCTCTGCAGGTGGGACATGTCAGAGACATAACATGAGCCTCATGCTCCTGGGAGGGCCATTTACCAAGTGATGATGAGGCAAGTCCATCATGTTTAAAGAAGCATGGTGATCCTGAAAGACCCTCTATATATCAGGGAGCTTAAAAAGAAAAAAAAATCCAAACTCCCACTTGCATACACTTGCATTTCAGGTCTAGCCTGTCATTTTGCTTCCTTCTCTGCCTTGTATTTATCTGTCACTATCACAGTCCACAGAGCCAGCTGTGCTGCAGGAGCCCACAGTGCTCCCTGGTGTACCAAGCATCTGAGCCATGCACGGCCACACACATCTCAGTGCAGTTGCATAACTCGGGTAGCAGAGGAGGATTCTTATCAGGAAACAAAGTTCCATGGCTCTGCCAAAAGGAAAAAAAAAGAAAAACATAGGTGTTCTGCCTAATTAAGCTCTTGCACAAGATACACCCAAACATTTCCAGACTTGTGACTCTGTGAGACTACTTGGCATGGGTTTTAAAACTATGATATTGTTACTATGTTCATTGTTGATATTACTACCAGATATGTAAGCTCTGGGGGTTTTTGGAAGCCAAGACTTAAAACCCTCCACATTAAAAACATAAGCAAAACACAAAAGCAAGAAAGCAACACTTAGACTTCAAGCCAAACACAGCTCCCCTGCAGACACTGAACATTGCTAGGTTTAGATTTCTGAAGTGGAGATGAATCTCCTGGGACAGGAAGTCTCAACGCTGCTTTGGGGAGTCACACCAGCACTGGCGCCAGCAGTGTGAGACACAGCCCCAGCGTCAGCAGGCACTGCCAGAGCTGGTGGGGCAGGACAATCCCCTAATGTCCCATCCTGAGGGCTCAGATGAGGCAGTGACAGCCCAATACACACACCTCACTCTGCTCCCGTCCACTTCACTCACACAGCGCCACTCACACCTGGCTGCAGTCAGCTGTTGTGACTTTGAAATGTACTTTGGGATTGCTTTGGAGGGGGAAGGAAAGGCAAACTCAGTTAATTTTGTATCGAAGCTCTTTCCTCCACATACACATTGGTGCTGTGAAATGACAATCACAGCTCCTTGTGGTGGATGCTTTGGATTAAGAGCACAAGTGTGGTTTGTGATGCAGCTCTTACATTTGAAATATTGCTCTGAGACAACAGGAAGGATTCTGATTTCTCCACAGCAGTTGTGTGTCTGCAGAGGGACGAGGCACCATGGAGAGGTCGGGGCAGGCCCATACCTGTGCTGGCATTATAGATGGTAAATATGACCCCACCACCCAGGCCTGAACTCTGAGGGTTCATCACTGAAGTGCAGATCAAGCCAGCAATGGCAGCATCCACAGCTGTGCCTCCACTTTTCAGGATGTTCCTGTGGTGGGAAGGGAGTAGAAAAAGACAATGTTAAAATCCAGGAATGTCAGAATGGAGGAACCACGTGAAAATGCCTCCTTGGGGCCCCTGCAAGGCAGCCCCATCTTAGGGAGAGCAGCTGGAGAAATGTACTGGCAGCAGTGTGGGGCGTGAGGGCACAGAGGGGCACCTTCCCCTGTGGGAGTGAGAAGGAACGAACAATCAGATGGAGAGAAAGGAGAGTACACAGGAGGAAAGAGTAGCTGTGGGCCAGACCTGTTTGAGGATGGGCTTCCTCTGGGCAAAGAGTTATGGGACAGAGAGAACTGCAGCTGCTTACAAATGCTGTGGACAAAAAGAGACAGCAAGGAGTTCCAAGACACAGCGAAGGATGCTCTCAGCACAGAAGGGAGCTTTCACATGATGGGAACCAAACAACTGATCTCTAGCTCCCCAAATGCCATTCCCAATGAAAAGTCATATCCTGTGAACTGGACAGGGGCACTGAAGTTCCTGTGTTCCACTGGGTCCATGTGACGAAAACTCCGGAGACAATGTGTCAATTAGCACAAGCCACTCCATTGCTCCTACAATGTGACTTCCTGGGCTTATTAGCACAGAAATTCCCCACCCTGCTCCCTGTATTCCCAAAGACAAAACCAACAAAGAAACAAAACAAAAAAAGGAAAAAATTTTTGACTTCTCAGATGTTTCTACCAAGGCACAGCCACATCAAATAACACACAGGCATTAAGGCAGCCTTGTGCTGCTGACAGCAATGAGATTCTGTTAGAGAAGCGTCTCTCAATAAATGCTTCCCTCAAGCACATCTGAAAAACATATTTTCCTTGCAATGGAAATGGGTTGGTGTTTCCTGTACAGCCTGCCATTGCCAGCACTGGTGTTTACTAGGAAGGTTTCCGACTGTTTTATGGGGTTATTGCTCAGATAAGGCAAAGCCAGAGTGGAAAGTGGAATAGTTCATTAATTGCAATGCAACTGCTGCTCCCAGTGTTTGCATGGGAACACAGAGAACACATAGAAGCTGGTGTTTATTTTACATCCACTGATATGGCTGGGACCTGCTGGGTCCGGGAACAGGATGCTGCCAGCAGGCACACTGATTGCGGTTTCCTTTGTTTCCATAAGTGACTCGGAACCATCGCCTGTAAGGAAATGACATGAACAAGCGGGAAGAAAAGAAACAGAAGGGAACATCAGACTTTGTTTGGGATCTGCATGGCTTTTGGCCTCCTAGGAGCTCCCTGGCTGTAGCTCTGGACATGGCGACTGAGGCTCAGGCTTGCCCATTCAGGTCCTTGCAGCAGGGGATGGACTCACCACACCAATCTCCCTGGGAGGTGTGTTTCTGAAACTGAAGCTGTTAATTGCTGACTAAAGAAAGGAAGAACACGAGGGCTTCCTAAAAAATTGAGCCACCTCTACAGAAGACCCAGACAGCATGTTACAAAGTTGAAAAAAAGAGGTAATAAAGACTACTACAGTGATTCAGGACAGTGCTCCCCAGAGCCCCTGGATTATAGACCCTGAGGCAGCACGTGTACAAAGCCTGGTGGCAAGGAAGTCCATGGTTCTGGCAGTGAAAAACAACTTCAAAAAGAAGTTTGGAGGTGCTATAGTGTGCATTCCAATGCAATGCATTAAGACCTTAACATGTAATATCAGCACATTTTCCCAAAGCTTGAAAAGCACCAGATTCTCACCAAATTCACAGCACATTCACACTGTCCTCCAGCCTTGATACCTTTCCCTCCAGCCTCTCCTGAGACTGAAACTCAACAGAAAATACACTGAGTTGGCTCTTGGTGTGTCACACGTGGCTCCCTATGAATGGCTCACCCATTTTCAGTCAGAGACCTGCCATTTCCCTGGAAGTGATGCCTGGGGAATTTAGGGCCATTATATACGCAAAATTGCATCTGGATTTACATCCCGTCCTTACCTGGCTCCTTTATATGGATGGTGCAATGAGCTTAATTATAATGCAAAACCCTTAACCAAAGTGTGGCACATTACCAAGCCTCCCTACAGATATCAGTGCTGCAGCTGACATGATCTGATAACAATGTTTTGTTCTATATCCTTTCGGCCACTTAGTTTCAGCTTTAGGGTTTAGTCATTAATGGAGTTCCCCTATAACCAGGAGCAGAAAATGCTGTTAACAACCAAGTCCCATTCCAGTAACAGCAAACAGGGATTCACCCTCCCTGGAAAGGTGAATGATGGCACTTTGCTCTCAGCAAAGATGGGCTGTGCTGGACTCCAGACCAAGCCTGCTGTTCTGCCCTAGGCTAGAGGGAGCCCTGCAGCCCTTTTAAACACACTGGAAATGCTAAACTACTAAACTGTTTTGACTGGGGTTTTTTCTGCTAAAGAAGGCTGAGGACTGGGAGACCACCCATTATACAGCAGCTCCCTCCTTAGGATTTATGAAGAGCAAAAAACCCAACCGTTTCTGTTAAAAAGGGCCAGTTACCAAATTTAAAACGTACAAGAAGGGAACTCAAATCCTTTGGGATATGAACATACTTCAGAAATCTCCTGGGTCATCACCAAAAAAGGATTTTTGCATTAGATTCTCTGACTAGAACTGAGCTTCTCAGGACTGCAGATGTTTTCTGACTGTTAAAGTCTCACCATTCTCACCCTCCCCACCACCCTGTCCCCCTGGGGGATGTTGGTTACAAAAAAAGCCAGTTCCCAGGGTTTATGCTAGCATACACTGGAGAAGTGGGATGGCTGCTGGGCCAGGCCAGGTTAGCTCGCCTTGCTGCAGTGAAACTCACCTCTGGGAATGAACATTTTTCCTAAATCTGTCCCTGACCTTATGCTGGCTCTTGCTTCTGCCCCTTGGGAAACAAAGGAATGCAGAGCAGTGGATGACAGAGCTCAAACAGCACATTGGTTGGGAATATAGAGGTTTCTTGCATGGTTAATGAAAAGAGCCTCTTCTATTGCCAGGAGGGAATAAGTGGCTCAGAGTTGGAGGTGAAGTTTGAGTACCTCCTATTGTCACAGGGCAATCATCTCCTGTCTCCTCAGGGTTCTTGACATGAGGACAAATCACTGAGGTTGACTATGGCACCAAATCCACATCCTTGGGTAAAAACTGCTCTGATTCTCCGTTAAGCCTCCTATCCCTCTTCATCAAGCTATTTCACTTCATTCAGGGACAAGTTTTCTCCCAGGGCAGGGTCCTTGTCTGGACCAGACAGGTGTACAATGTTGCTTTCAGTCCCCAATTTCCAGCAGAAGAAACGCAACAAGAGGCCCAGCCTTGCTCATCACTGATGGCTAAGGGGAAGTTTAGCTCCAGACCTGCCAACGTGGATGATGACAGGCTGAAGGCTCACTGAGATTGATCACTTTCTGCAGGGAGCCAAAGAGTTGCATAAAGATTTCAGAAAGTCCAACCTTACACAGTCCCAGAGTACACAACCACAATCTCCAGAGGTGGAAAACATGTGGGTCCTGAGGTGTTTTCCCCAACCCACTATCCCACTCACTGAAATACAAGATTGCTCCTCATGCAAGAGGTTTAGTTCAGTTATTCTCATTAAGTTCAATTGACAATTCTATTACAAGTACACAAAGACTCCTAAACAAAAGAATCTGAAACCAACAGACTATCACGTAGTGCCCCAGGAATTTAATTCCTGAGAACTCACAGAACATGTGGTATGAGTTTAACTTTAAAAGAAACAAATCTTTTTAATTAAAGAGTAAAATTTATAAGTAAGTCAGAGATTAGGTACTGCTTTTAGATTCCAAGGCTTTAGGCACCAGAACCAGTTATCTGAGCATCCCCTGCATGGAATCCCGTGAGCTCAGGAGGGATTTGCAGCATGAAGGGGGTGGCTGCAGGGGGGCAGCCCGGGGTCCCAGCAAGAGACAGGGTCTGCAAGGTCAGTGGGGAAGAGCAGGGACAAACCAGCCCTGTAGTGTGTCTTTAGGGATTGGCATCTAGGGCTGCTTGGCTTTGCCCTACTCTCACGTTGTTGCTGAAATAAAGTGGCACATGAACTGCCAGCTCACAGGTGAGGACAGCAGGGCCTAATGGCCAAGGCTGCTCTCAGAAATTGGATTTTACTGCTACTGCTGTGACTAAATTCCTATAGGAGCTAAAATCTCATTCAGCAAAGATGAGGCAGGAGGCTGCTGTAAGATCATCATCATGTGGTGCTCCCATCAGGGCCCCTGAGTCAGACTTGAGGAAGCCCTCACCCTGCAGAGTCACACAGGAGGTCACTGAGCAGAGTAGATGGCTCTGAAAGGCTGAGCCCCTGGCCAAAGCCCCTCGGCTGTGGCATCCTCACACTGTAACTGCCATGTGAGACTTCCTCATTTATACCAGTGAAAGAACATAATTTTCTCACTTTGCAGCTTGCCCTGAGAACTAATTTAGTGCTGACCATGATGTGCTAAGAGCTGAGAGCTTAAAAAGTGACATAATACATAACAGCACAGAAATGTCTGGGAGAAAATGAACAAGATCACATGCAGTACAACACTACAACACATGCAGTAAGCTTCCTACAGAGAAAAATGTTCTTTCCTTAGAAGCCACCACTGTGGGCCAGTGGGACGAAGAAAGAAATAAGACAACAACAAGGAAAAGGGCAAATATTATACAAAGCTTCTGATCCCAAGTTGTCTTGCAGAGGAACATTTTTAAAAACAATTTTACTTTTGTTATAATCTATTACAAGGACATGCACAGAAGAAACTGGGAGAACAACACAGGAGTTTGTTTCATTCCAAGTCTAAGGACAGCATGAAATGTGCACAATGGTTTCCAAGAATGGTTGGAGGCAAGTGATACTGGGAAAAGCAGCAGCAATCATGCAGCAGCAGGGGAGTAGTGCTGACCACCAGGCAGAGGGTGAGCCGTGTAGAGTCCAGGCAAAGGAGGAGAATAGCCATGACTGGGAAGATCCCAGAGGCTTGGCAGGGCTGGAGGAGAGAGCATGTGGAGCAGCAGGACCTGATGTGCAGATGCCTCAGGATGGGCAAAAGCGGAAAAAAAATGTGATGGAAAGGTGGAGCAAGGACAGGACTTGGTGGGGATCATTGACAAACTATTTGTAGGAAATTTAAGTTGGTCTGTCAAACTGGAGGGACAGCACAGACCTGTCAGCAAGTGTGCTGGAGGTGCAGCCGCAGCAATGGTGGAGTCTGGGGAAGCCTGCAGAGTTTCTTGGAGAGAGAAGGGAAGGAAACAGGTGAGAGCCCAGCAGCAGCAGCCAAATAGTCAAAGTTGCTCAGTTGTCCACTGACCACAGATTTCTGTGGCTCTCACTTCAATGCCTTCCAGCTGATTCTACACTACGTCAAGTTAAATTCTACAATAGCTGCAAAAACAAATGCAGTGGTTTCCCCTGGCAGATTCTTTAGGCAATCCAATAATGTATTTTGGTCTTTTTCCATTAATAGTGATTTTAAAAATACTTCTGCTTTCTGGAGAACTAACCTATGACTTCATGTAAAAAACCCCATCTCATTTCTTGATGTATGTAAAGCCACAGTATATCTTCTCCAGCTACTCACAAATGCTGTGCCAGCACATCATTGCCAGAATCACAGGGCAGACAGGGCAAAGTGTGGTATGATGGCATCGTGTCTCATTTCACTCCCCCAGCCACAAGGTAAAGCATACAGCTCCAGCATCCATCACTGGAGCATCCAGCATCACATGTAGCCTGTAAACTTACGTTCTGCTTTCGTGGATACAGACATTTAATAACTGAAAGAACAGCAAAATAGTAACATGGGAGTCAAAATGTTTGAGAGAGAAGTTATTACACAAACTGAAGTGGTACAATGTGGGCACCTAGAGAAATTTTTTAACCTACATTTTTCTTTCCGAATGATGTAAGTATGTCTTTTGTACTTACAGTGTCCTGACTGAATTTCAATTAAATCTTTACTTTTGAATTTCAATTAGCTCTTTGCTTTTTTCTTCATAGCAGACACACTTGCTGCAAGCTTCAGTCCAGAAATGCAGCCCCAAAAGGCTGGGATACCAGACCTCCTTTCCATGTCTGTCTTCCTTGTCTCTGTTGAAGTCCAGCTGCATTTCTCTGCAAGCTTCTCTAACTTCTTAATCTATTTTAAATCACTTACCCAACAGACCTACCGTGCTGTAAAAAGCAAGTTTCCTGTTTCCCCACTTAAAACCAGCCTTGTACTTGTATACTATAAATATTTATACCTTCCAAAAGGCTAAGGATTGGCATGGTTGCAAATTTTTGTGACACTGTATAATGAAAGTAAGCATCAGCCACGGCGGCAGATGCTCGGTCTGCTCTCCCAGCCGGAGACATCCAGCGAGCAGCAGCGCTGCCCAGCACCAGAGCAGGGACGAGGCAGAAACCCAGCTCACGCCCGTAGTTAGTACTTGTCCAGCCCGTTAGTCCGAGTCACGACATACACGACAAGGGAGCTGAGGAGCCGAGCGGTCCGTGCACATACCGGCCGATGAGGGAGCAGGTCTCGGTGTCAGCAGCCACGGCACCGTGCAGGTAGTGCTGGGGACCGCACCTGGGCTGGGTCAGGATGACCACGAGTGTCACTGCCACCGCCAGAACCCCCAGGGTCAGCAGCACCAGGCAACAGATCTTCCCCGTGGACATGGCTATTCCTATTCCGCCGGAGGAGCTTCAAGGCTCTCAGTCTTTTCGGGAAGGCGCCTGCTTTGCTCAGGGGGGAAGTAGAGAATCCCGGCAGTTTTGTGAGGGAGGTCCCACTCTAGTGGGCTCTGCCCCCAGCGACTGAGGATTACATTCTTTTTAGCATTAAAAGCTGCTAAAAATGGAGCTGTGTATTCTTTCTTTCCTACTCTCTTAAGCGTGAGGGGCTTTTCACTCTCTTTTATAATATTTTCTTGCAGACTCAAAATCTACCCTTCTTTTGTGTCTCTGATGAAAACATTTAACACATTCACTCCCGGAGCACTTCAAAGAGAAATCTCCACACTGCTCCTCGGCTTCTCACAGCTTCCTTGGCTTCCCATTCTTGACATAGAAATTACCTAACAAAGGTGGCCTACATGAATCACTGGGAAAATTACCTCAGTCCTACATTGCAAACTTGGGGTGTTTTGTTCCTGTAAAACTACTCAAAGAAGTAAAACCTGAATACACAATACAGAGCTAGATCCTTCATATTTACTCTTACTTTACCTTATAGTTTTTTATAGTCTTACTTACTTTTTTCATATTTACAGTTTGCCAGTGCCCACAGCATACATCTTCTGTAAATGAGCACAACAGAACCACTGGAATACAGCAGCACTTTGCAAACATTGGTAGCCAGAGCTCTGGGGTCCAGCCTGTGCACAGCTGCTCACTGCGACAGACCTGATCCCTCACAGAGCAGGGATGAGCAGCAGGAATTGCTACCCACTGCAGCTGACCCCAGCTAGTTCTTTAACAGCCTCTTAATTACACAGTTCTTGCACTCAAGAAGTTAAAGATAGGGCTCCACGTCTGCCTGCTGTCTTTCTAAAAGATGTTATCTGTGATCCTTTCCCTGCTAGATTTGGGAGAAGGGGAATTCACCTGTGCAGACACGTATTTCAGAGCAGATTTTGAACTTGTCCCACTAAACTTTACCTTATAACTAAGCAATACTATTTCACGTGTCATATCTCAAGAAATGGATTTGATAGGCTAAAATATCTTTGTTGTTGTTGTATCTTCTCATAAGGTTATCTTGGGAAACTGAAAATAGTTCAAGAAAAAGACATGCTTTTGTCCAAGATAAAACCATGGTCCTTAGGTAATAATTTCTTGGTCTCCACACTTCAGTCTCATCTGGCAAATATACTTGGCATGTGTAAACAAGCCTCCTTGTCTCTAATGTGACTCTTTACTCCATTGCAAAACATTGCTGATTCTGTAGAATTTCTCAATCCCTGCATTACTTTGATGTTTCATTTTTGACAAATTACTGTATAACACTTCAAGAATCATCACCCTGCTGTTTCTGGGAAAGCTTTTCCCTGTAAACTCATAGCAGGGCTGACTACTCAGCACCAATAAGGCTCAAGTGGATTTTGCTTATTCACCTCCATCAAGTGCCATGGAGAATTCAACTGTAGTCTCTCCAATTTCTCCCAGTTTCCAAACTTGGGTTTTAACTCAGCACATCAAACCTCTGCATCTGGAAAAATATCATTGTGCAGTCAAGGAGGCAGCCTGGAAGAGGTAAGAAAGATAAAAGAGAGTATCATCTCCCAGACCAAGGAAGAGGCCAAGGATGGCCTGGGAAGGCCCAGACATAATTATGACTATTCCAACAAACAGTTGCCTCTCACAGGAAAACCCATCTGTCTTTTTGATATGAAAATGAAGACTGAGCCTCTTTGTGTCTTACACTGTGTAACCTTTACAGTCTTGGTGCAACATTCAACTTTGAACATATGATATTACAAACTCTGCACTGAGCTTCCCACGTGAGAAGCTGCTTAGCAGTTCACGTGCTGGGATTCAGGACTTTGATATCAGTTTGTCTGTTTGCTTGTTTCTCAAAACTTTCACATTTGCCATCATTGTCTGGGAGTACGGTTTGTCTTGGCAGAAATCTCCATACACAGTCCTTCAGTCTCTGGTCCTCTGCTGCAGCATGAAGGGTTTTCTATGCTGCTTGAAAGGGGACTCAGGTATTTAAAGACCCTTACAGGCCATGATAAACTCAGGGAAATTTTAACTAGAATTTTAATTATTAACACAATAATTATTCATTAACTTATTAAAAGGCAGAATATCTTTAAAGTGTCCTTTATATTGTTGGAGCCCGGCTACATCTTTGTCCAAATATGCAATCAAGAGATCAAATTTGAATATTATGCAATGTCTGAAGTACAGACATTGTTATGGTTGACATGAATACCACAGCCGCCTTATGGAGGGTAAGAAATTATCAAAGGGTGTAAATCCTCAGATTTCTTTCTCAATTTCCCTCTCAGATTATTGCAGAGCTGTTGAAGAGTCTCAGCCATTGGGCTGAGTTGGTGGGGAGAGCACAGGGGATCATCTAGTGACCAAAGGGACCAGGGCAGGCTTTGGAGGCACCAGAACCTTCTCCTTCAGCCTTGCTGGGGACATTGTGTAACCTTTGCTTATTTTGGCAGCAGTTTATTGAGCTAAGCCAATGTAATTTTACCTTAAGCTCCAACATGTCTTGACACACAGAGCTGCCACCTGTAGTCACTGCTGCTCTGCCAGTAAAGCTGGTTTTGGCCGATGGGTGCAATAGCCATATTTGAGGAGAAGAAAGCTGGTTGCTGGTTGAAAGACAACCCTCATAACCAGCCTTGGGAGCCTGGAGGTGAGAAGACAATCCCAAAGTGACCCAGCATCTCCATGAGGTGTAAGCATGCTTTCCATTTGGCAGAATAAACATGGAGATGCAAATCGAGGAGTCGTCTTCGGAGAAGATGGAGACCTCTGTGTTGAAGCAGGATTCATGACAGTCCAGGGCCAGACTAAGAAAAACAAGGTTGCATTTTTTGTGCAGAAAAAGAGTAGGTTTGTGGCACGAATGACATTTCAAGCATTGTGGTTTTCCTCCTTTTCTTCAGTGCTGCTTTCCATTGATTGAGGGGAAGAAAAAACCATAATTGGACAGAAAGTCAGACATTTGTACTCAACAAAGGAAAGCTAAGATATTGACACTTAGTTCATCACTCTTTATCTCATCTTTTAAAAGCATAAATTAAAAGAACCATAAATGCACACCAAACTCATGAGCCATTCTCCCACTAGTGTCCTAAATAACCTCATTTGCCTTGGTCTCTACACTGTCCAAATTATTTTGCAACATACTCAAGAAGATGCCTCTTTCTGCTGGTGTTTGTTTGCAGAGCATTGTCTACAGTCATCAAGGTCTTACTGTAATAAATAAGAAATGCATTTTACATTTTCCAGCTCTAAATTAGGTTTTAACCATTGGACAAGAGTCTAGGAAAGCTTCCAAGAGCATGTAACCAAAAGCCAAATTGGATGTATTTCATATGTTTTTGTCCTCTCCTTCAGTCATGTTTGTTTATAACCCAGGAATATCAGTTGACTCTATATTCATGCTTTTCCCGGGGCTTACCTAGAACAGAAGCTAGACAAAATTAAGAAAATAAAAAGCAGATATTTATTCAAATGCCTTCTCAGTACATTCAGGTAGTCAGAGCCCACCTAGGGCTACACCCAAAATGGATGATGGGTCACAGGTTTTTCATGTTTTATAATTTTTGGTCCATTTGCATATTGGGGTTAGACCTCCAGTTAATAACCTCAGGTAATGAAGTAATCTATCTCAAGCTTGATCCCCCAATTGCTCTGCTGTTTACATTTTTTGGGGCCTAATACAGTAAGGTGTGCTTGAGTTTCAGGCCTAGAGAGAAATTGTTCTGTCTAAGATATGAGAACAGTAGCTCCAGAGTTATATGAAAAATATAGAAGCTAAAAATCCTAAGACATCAATATGATAATCAAATAACCCAATAATAGGCAACATTCAGGGAATTTATCGTCCAGATTTTCTAAAAGACATGGCTGTGAGTTCCACAGTCGGTGCTCATGATCCATTTGTTTCAGTTCAGTTTTTCAGAAATTGCTACACACTAAACTTTGCACATTGTTTTCCTTTGCACATTGTTTTCCTTTGCACACAAACAAGTTTTCCTTATTGAGGGTCATGGGTCTGCTCCCACAAAAACCAAGTTTTCGGGCATCTGGAAAAACAGATACTTGGAATCCGGAAATTCTGGTACTCAAGAATTTCTCATTCATATTTCTCTCCCCTCTGTTATTCCCAAGAATTCAGGATAACACTTAAACCCATAAACTGCCCTGATTCAGGAAAACCAAACCCTTCTTCTTTTGTTTCTGAAGTCAGAAAAGGGAAATACGTTCCAAAATTACTCGTAGATTTATATTTTCCTGATATTAACATCTAAGTACCTTCTGAATCAAGGCTTTTGGGTTTTCCTTTTAATTTGAAAGCATGCCAGGGAACAACTCTCATACTTCTAGCTGAGAAACTTGGCAGTACTTCATCTCAAATCTTGAAAAAGTACTTCTGACTCCAGCTGTAATGGTTAAACAGATTCCTCCTACAAGCCCTGAAAGGGTTGGAGGGTGATCACAAGCATTCCATGTTTTAGGAGCACAGCAGCTGGGCAGTGACGGATGACTGGAGAGGACAAACCTACATCTTGAGGACAACAAGTATCAACAGTTCAATACTACTCTGGCACTGTTTTCCTCAGCCACACTATTGTTCTGTTTCCCACTTGAAGAATCTCTCTTTGTGGACTGTAAGCATGAACAAAGGGAAAGCACTTGACCGGGGCAGTCACAGGACACACACCATTTCTCACACCACTGAAAGCCTAAAGAGACCCACAGAATCTCAGGAACTCCTATATCTTTGTTGAATTTTTCAAGGTTAAAGGCAGAGCTGCTGCTTCCTTCTTCCTTTCCTGCTGGTTACAGAGGAAAGCCTGATGGAAATGCTCTGTGGAACCCAAACCAGAACAACCTCTATTCCACAGTGACATTGACCAGTGAAAGTCAACTTTCACACAGCTCTGCTTAGTGGGACACATGGCACAAACCACTGCCCAAGGCAAACTCTTCTCCATTTCCTTTATTCAATGAGGATATCCAGGCACAGTTTACTGCAAACATCAGCACTTTATTATTTCCATAACACTGCAGCTATGGTCAATATTAAATTAACAGTGAAACCTTCTGATTCAGTCCTTAACTCTTGAGTGCCCTTCTGGACCAAATCCAGCAGTTTTCTTAAAGACTAAACCTCATTAGTACAATTACTATAACAACTGAAAGTATTGACAGGAGTAAACAAAAGGGAGCTTTGTGTGCATCTAAAGACACCAACCGCAGACTCTGTCTGAACTCTGTATTAACTAAAATAGGCTGGAGTATTACAGTAGTGACCCCAAAGGATATCTGTGGAGGGTTTAAACTCACATGGAAGTACTAAACTCACTGAAATTACTAAATATAATATATTTATAGTAAAGTGCATGTGTACCTATATGTGACTACCTATACAGCTGCCATCATATGCTTTATATGGTCTCAGTGAGCCCCAGCCAGTGAGTATTGGTTCGCTGACACGCTCATTCAAGAGTTGCCTGGACCAGAGTTTGCTCCCTGAGTTCTGTGCAGGCTGGAGGTCCCTTGGTCTCCCCAGAGCCTGGCACAGGGCAACACGAGCCACTCCGAACACACAAGGGAGGCACATCAGCTGAGGAAGCTGGGGAGTGATCTTGCCAGGGATCTTTGCAGAGAGAAGAAGTAACATGCTCAAGTCCTAAACTGTGTAATGCCAAAAGCTCTAGGAAGATGTTGAGAAAAAGGAGTGCTGTAGAAATACAATTTGGAAGTCGAAAAGGGAATCAATGAGGATGAAAATGCAACACCAGCAAATCTCTGGCTTGGACTAAATTAAGGGGACTGGCTGACAAGCAGCAGAGCACCATCCACAGGGACCTTGCTAACTTGAACAGAAACCTCAAAATTTTGGTAAAGAGCAGGGCAGAGGTCTGCACGCAGGCAGAGTAACGTGCTCTGCACAGGCTCTCTCATGGGCTGCTCTCCATATTGGAGAGGGATCCAGGTAAATGATTATTTAAATGCTGGCAAAATCCACAAGCTTGACTTTGTGTTCTCTTCCAAGCCCTCTACATGCTTCTCCAGCCTCTATCACCCTGGTTCCCAACTCCACAAAGCAGGGACTATCTCCCACCAAACATTTCCACATCTCACTCTCCCTGCCATCCCCACACTCTGGGTTCCTGGTCCATGTTCTGGCCCCATGCAGTCAGTCAATGCAAGCTCACACCATGCAGGAGATGAGGACAAACACTCCACAGACTGCACATACTGAGCTCCAAGCAATGGGGATGTGATGTCTGCATTAGGCTGTTTGTGCAGCTGCTACAATATTTTTCTTTTCACTTTTTACTTTTTTTTTAAAGTTCTTGGTGTTAAGGGTTATATAAAAACAATAGGGACTTTTGTCTTAAGAGATCATCTGAAAACAAACTTATCCTCTCAGAAAAAGGAGCAAGGATGGGAAATATTTTCTAAAAATTCCCCTGAGAACTGAGGCTTTCCTGAGATTCCCAGGTAAATGACAGAGCTGCACTACTGTGTACAGTGAGGCTTTCCAAAGTGCTTAATCACACTGCAATTTCTGAGTCAGGAATCAAGACCAGGACTAGCATCTGTGTTTCATCTCCTCTACAAAATTAGCAGGACTGGTGAAATGGAGCCAAACAGATTGTACTTTCCTGTGGAGTCAGCAGACTCCACTTCTGCCTATTCCTGCAGCTCTTTCTGAGAAATGAAAGCATCCACACAGCATCCCCACTGGAGTTCTGCAGTTTCCTACCATTTCGCTGGAATCCGGTGACTCCTACCAGCATCACAGCTCTGAAAGGGAGAGTAAGGAAGGACATGTGCAGCTGATGCAGGGAGGATAGGAAGGGACCAGGATGTGCCTCTGGGAAGCCACAAGCTGCTGAAGAGACTCCCTCACACTTGCCTTAGACTCTCCTCTCATGAGTCCCAACTGAAGCACAGCCTAAGAACTCTGCACCGCTGCCCTCTCCCTGCTGCACTTCCAACTCTTTGGGAAGGATAAGTCCTGGGAATACAGGCCAGATGTGTGAGTGCTGCAACTCAATAAGGATTTCAGACAGCCAGCACATATGGAAAACCAGAGCAAGCTGAGCTTCTCTGCAAGGGAAGGGGGAAAGAGCAGGTTTTTAACTGCCCTTATGCTCCTCATGTACTTCACAAGCAAAGCAATGAAGAGGCTGGCAGAAGGATAAAACCCAGCTCCATAAACAGCCCTTGCCATGTCCTGGTGCAAAAAAATGAAGGTTATTGGTATTGTGCAACTACAGACATAGGCTCCTAGCTCTGTCTTGGGTCCAGGGATAATAGCATTGCTTCACAATGACTTCCTTCTGAATGACCCCGGGAGCTCATGTGAGGTAACCCTTTCGTTGTGCAAGAGTACAAGAAACTGTTTGCTTTCTTCCCTAGAAAGTGGAAGAGCAGCACGCAGGAAAAGACAAAATCAGTCTTGTAGAGTTTGTTTTCTCTGCTTCTCTTTTTTCCTGCTTATCTTTCACTGCTGTTTTACTCTGGAAATTCCCTGGTATTGAAATATGGTGTTTCCAGGCTGTTGCACAATTCCCTTTGGAGCTGTTATATTACTTATCATTAGTCACTTTCCCACACTCTGATCCTTGGAAATGTCTCCTTCATCCCTTCAAAATTTTACACTCTTTCCTCTAGGGATATCCTGATATTATAGTCCCAAAATTTACTCAGCTGGAACACGGGGTAGAAAATGCAAGAAGTCAGCTGCTGCTCATTCATGAGCATGAACAATGGGAAAGGAAAAAATCTCTGCTTTTCCACATTCATAATTTGAATATCAATCTTTGTCAATGTTAAATATTGACAAATATTTAACATTCGTGTAAGATAGTGTAAGACAATAGTGTAAGAATACCTGAGCTGAGATGCCTGAGTACTACATATTTTTATTTCAATGGAGAATAAGCTGTTTTCAGAATTTCATGCACATCCTTCCCTTCTTTTCTACCTTGTATATTTAATTTTAAGACCTTTCTTTGTACAACAGCTGGTTAAGTTTCTCACCATATTGAAGTAAGACATTTTCAGCTTATCAGATTGAAAAATGCAAGTAAGTTATTGTCAGCAATGCATTCTAGTTCTCAACAATTAGGTGGTCCCTTTACAAATCATGTGGCAGCAGCTGTACCAACATGGTACATTCCACAAGCCTCCTCTGGATTCAAACCCTAAGCCACTCCAGTAATGTGTAGATTTCCATAGAATTCATCAAAGAAAGGTAGTTGCATGAGGAAAAAGGTTGACTCAAGAAAACCTTGAGGGTTTATGGGGGTTTGTTTGGAGCGGGGCTGAGGTTTTTTTGTTTTGGTTTTGGTTTGGTTTGGTTTGGTTTGGTTTGGTTTGGTTTGGATTTTGGTTGGTTGGTTGGTTGGTTGGTTGGTTGGTTGGTTGGTTGGTTGGTTGGTTGGTTGGGGTTTTTTGTTTATTTGGTTTGTTTGTTTTTTGTTCTTTGGGGTTTTTTGGTGGTTTTTTCCATAAAAAGCAGAGCTGCTGATCTCCATACCAAAGTGCAGATGGAAGAAGCAGCATTAAACAAAAAGAAACAGTTTCTACATGGTGCACCAGGGTCATCGTAGAAAGGACAAAATAAATAATACACACAGAAACATCTGGTGTTTGTCTGCAACAGATTAAAAGACTTCCAGCAGTGACTGGACAGGGTGCCCTAGTGTAACGAAAATTAAATTAATTTGAAAGCTTTTGCAACACAGAAACTGGATCACAGTGTGCATCTCCAGAGCTCCATGCTAGCAGCCAGTATGGAAAATGGACATGGTCTTTCAGCCTCACACATCATCCTCTCTGAAATTCAGGAAATCGAAACAAAACCCAGCTCCAGGTGCCACAGCCATGAGGCTGATGGCATCTTGGCTTCCCTTCTGGCCCTCTTCTCCTTTCTGTCTGCACCAGCCATTTTCCCAGTGCTTTCACTTCCACTCTGTAGCTCTGGCAGAGTCTTTTGGGTGCTATATATGAGCAGTGACCAAACTTTCTGTCACTTCAGGCCCCTGGACGAGTTACAGAGATCCACAGCTCTCCTACCACGTGACTGCAGGTGTTTCCATCACATTATTCCATCAGCATCCATCCTTCTGCCTGCTGCTTTCTTTTTTGAGATCTGCTTATTGTCCACACAACTTGTCCAGCTGGCAATTCCTGCTGCAGCCTCTTGAGTGCTGCACAGCCATAAAGCATTCCATCCCCAAAACATGTGGATTTCATAATCAGTTACAAAGATACATTGGGTTGCCCAAGAGCCTGGGCAGTGCCTTATTACTAAAACTTCATATCTCTTCTTTCTGGGACAGTTTTGGTGCCTGGGGCTCCTCTCTCCTTGATGGCTCCCTCCTGACATGGCAGATCCTGGCCATGCCTCTGCCACAAAGACAATTCAATTCTTTTCTTTCAGCTCTGCCCAGCATCTATCACCTCCTGGAATTGGAAAACTTAGTCCTTCAAGTCAGGCAGCCATCACCAAAGCCTAAAGAAATGCTTCTTCCAGACTCAACCCTCAGCAGGCCCTTTGCTCCTGCCCAAAGGTAACCAGCACTTCTTCTTTCCTTTGCCTATTCCCACTTCCCGCTGCCTGGGACAAGTGAAACCCAGTTCCTGAATGTCAGGGGCTATTTCATGTCAAGTGCTAAAATGGTGCCACATCTCAGTCTTGGAGCCAAGTTGGGCTTTCCCTCTTCTGCTTTCTCCTCAAGTCCAAGCCTGGACTCTCAGCAGACTGTACATATTTTATATTTCCTTGCATGGCATGGAATTCAGTCAGTCTGAGCAGAGCTGGACACACACGTAAACACACTCATCACACACACATTAGAGGCCAAGATTGCCCAACATCTTATTTTGGAGGCTTGTTTATACAAGGTCAAGAAAATAGCTGTTTTGAAAACATAAACTCAGTAAAATAGAAAGTGTTTATATTCAGAAAACTCTTCTATTCTCCATACATTGTTTAGAAAGAGAAAAAAAATATTAAAGCTCCCCTGAAACAATGTTCAGTGTTCAAATGTAAAGACATACAGCATAGCCCTGTCCTGGTTTCATGGTCATAGATACTGTTTCATCTAAAGAACATCTGTCTCATTTACTTACATTTCCATCCTTTCTAAACAATAGGCTTAGATGTTGATTATATTTGCATTAGAACAACAACAAAAAAACAGGCAAGTGGATCAAACTGAGAGCCCCACAGCTCCTGTCTTTGACAGCAGCCGGCACTGGATGCCCAGGGAAGACTATAGCAGGAGGATTGCAACAATAAATGTGCAGTGATTCTTCCCTAAATGTTCTCTCAGCCTCCAAATACTTGAAATTCAGAAACTTCCTGAGCCACAAGTGTCTCTTTGTATCTGGTATCCCTTGATAATTTAGTTTAATGGATTTTTCCAATGTCATCCAGCTTCTGATTGATGGGACGATAAAAGTTTTCAGAAAAAAAACATATCTTCACTGTGCTGCTTCCTTCAGGCTCATCACTCTTGATCCTCCAGACTGCTGTTATTCTAGCAATGGAATAGCAGTGGTGAGTCTCTGCTTTAGAAAAACAGGACTCGCCAAAGCAGCTATATTTGACCTAAGGAAACACTGTCACTTCACCACCGGAGAGGAATCAGTTCTGTCAGGCCTGTCACCTACTGCTGCCCCTCCAGTGAGCCCAGAGCAGTGAGGTGACTTGGAAAGAGCCATTCTCAAAGCGGCAGCTTCTGAAACCCACTGCAAATCATGTCCTCTCTAACACCCTCCAGACTGCAGCACCTTGAACCCTGAAGTCACAGGGAGCAGCCCATGCAACAACCAAGAATAAAGCCTTTGGGAACATTACCCTAAATGAACAATCTGAGAGAAAGAAACACACTGAGACTGAAAGAGCTGCCTGTCCTCTGATCCTTTGGGCAACTGAGCCAACTTTTCAGGACTTTTCTGAAAAACAGGCTGAACTGCAGTCACAGCCTGGCAGGAGTCCCAGAATAAGAACTATAAAGGGATTTATAACAAAAAAAAAAAAGAAAAAAGGAGATTTAAGTAACCTCTTACTCTTTTCAAAAAACACAGGCTTTATCCATTCAACCACAACCCTGTACCTACAGACAATGTTTAGCTCATGCCTCATGGATGTGTTGGACAGTTAAATGGGATCTCCTGATAAATGCAAATATGTTGTGACAGAGGAGTTTAAGATAAACACGAAACCTTCTGAAATTACAACTTACAAATTATAAACTTCATTTCCCCTGACCCACTAGAAACCCAAAAGCAAGTTCCTATCCAGTTGTATTTATGCTGACACATGAAGTCACCTGAGATTCAAGGTTTAACTGCTGAACTGACTATCACAACAGAGGCAGTAGCAACTCACTGAGAACATGTGGTAGACTGGAAATCATTTCCAACAGAGAACACGACAGAGAGTAATACTTAATGCAAGCATCAGACTACAGTTAAGAGCTATTCTCCATAATAGCCAGTTTCCACATGAAGTTAAAGATGGAACTTTTGAGTCCAAGCAGTTCCATTGAAGGTTCCCCAGTGACTCAGCAAGGTAAGGATTAACAGTGACTATGTGCTGCAGAGGACAGGTATCTACGTTTTCAAAACTAGTAATACCTCACAGTCACAGTAGTACTCTCAATAACAACGTCAGAAGTTGGAAGTAGCCCTCAGGCATCTCCTTGCTCCAAGCTGATGCCTGTTCATTTGTGACAGTGCAGCATGAATTCTCATCCTGCAAATACAGCTCTTGTAAGAGAACCTAAGTTTTGTTCTTCTTAAGGTTGTAATTTGGCATTTCTGATCAGCCATATAATGTTGGTAACAGTAAAATGATGTAAAAGTTGGTGTTTAGTCACTTCCTTTTACTAGAAGTAACAGGAATGTCAAATACAAGCATTCAGAGAACAGCAGAGAACAGTATGAGATGGACAGCAATAGGCAAGGTTATTGCACAGCTACAGCTTGATGATGGTGGTGAAGCAATGTGAATGCCTAGAGGTTAAACTATCATGGACGCAAGTAAGGAAACTGGAATCTCAGCATGTTAGAAATATGAGATATGAATTCTAAGGTCAAAAAGCAGAACACATTTCTGGGAAATAGAGAAGAGTTTAAAAAAAAAAAAAGATACAGGCTTGGAAACAAAGCTCATTAGTTTAGCTCATTAGAGGGAACTCTGTCCTCTCCCTGGATCTCTGTGCAATTCTAAACACAATTTGATAGTGGGCACTTTAGAAGGATGCAATGAAATTAATCTCTATTTATATAGAAGAGTAATTCTGTCCCAAGAAAAATAAGTGGCTGTTGAGGGTGTATTGTGTTAACCCTGGCTGTGCTAAGGAAAAATTCACAGCATGGTACTTTTCCTCTCTGGCAGTGACAGCCCTAATGCTTTCAGCATGAGTGAATCCCCTGCCAGGGCACTGAGGGCTGCTGTGCAGGCTCTACACCTCTGTTCTGGTTCCAGTCCCGGTGAACTGTGGTGCCTGGATGGTGCTGGTATAGACACCATCTGCACTGAGCCCAGGAAACACAGTTCAGAAGGAGGCAGAAGGGAACAAGACTCTGGCTGAGGAGGCAGTACTGGGTTAATTGTTGGACTTGATGATCTTAAATGCCTTTCCCAACTTAAATGATTCTATGACCCCACTGTCTCTGCCTACAAGCCACTAGACCCCATCCCTCATCTACCTCTAAGATGTCCCTTATCCATGGGGCACTTCAGTCTCCAGTCAAAGGATTGCTCAGGGGAAAGCCCAAGTAAAAGTCCTCATTTTATTGTGGTATCACCTCTGAACTCCACTTCTACTATATGGTTGAATTTCTCATTCTCAAAGCCATAATATTGACTCTAAGCCTTGACTGGGCTCTAAGCTAGGATAACAGCCAGATCCCCAGGTCACGTGGTGTTGAGGGAACCCTACCAACAGTCTTACAACTGTTTTGACAACCCCCTTGAATGTCCCTCTCTCACTGTACATCTAGATTTCTCTTTCTTTGGTTCGTAACTCTAACTCCATGTCTGTACTGAGATTTATACAATGGGATTCAGTGCAAAACTTGGTAAGGTTTAGGTGGGGATAGAGCCAACTTTCCCCAATGGCAGAGCTACTGCTGTTCTCCAGTGATGTTTTGATGAGTACTCTGTCCTATCAGGTGGGCTGTATTTTGAGAAACATCTGTGCAGAATCCATCAGTGCCTCAGGGCATTTAGAAACTAACACACAATTTAGTGAACAGACTGGGAGATGAGGACACCTACAGGAAAAGGGATCTTCGCCAAGCTGTTCCTGAAGCATTGCTTCAATAACGTTCTTGACATTACATCGTTTTGTGCTACACAAAACAGCCGATAGCTCTGGAGAAGTTGACTGATAGGGCTCCAGGTTCAGCAATAGCTCTTCTGGCACTGATGGTTGTCTTGGGGTGATTTTATGATGATACTCTATTCCCTAATTGTCTGCTTTATGCACAGAAATGGCTGCTGTAGTTTTAGGATGAACCAGGGACGGGGCCGCAGCCCGGGAGCCCAGGGCGCGGGCTCTGTTCAAATTCCTCCTCGCCCTGGCGTGCTTCGGCTGCAGCACGGATTGGTACTTCGTTGCCTTTGCTGGATTACTTATTGCTAGCCTAGGAAGAAGCTTCTGGTTTTTGCTTTCCATGGTCTGGATGCTTTTCACTGACAAATCCTTTCACCGGCTTTTTGGGGTTTTTTTCGGTCCGGGGAGCCTGCGGGGGCGGCCCTGGCTGGTCGGAACCCAGGAAAGACTGAGCCAGTAAAAGAAAGGACATTAAAACCCACTGGTTTCACCTGCTGTGAAGAGGAGACCAACACCAGAGGATCAACAGGTTTCCCATCTGCTCTGCGCCGGGCTGCTGTGTGAACTCCTTTTTCCTTCTCAGAGACAAAGAGGGCAGTTGCCATTTTGGTGTCCGGGCATTTTTGAGTTTTGCTGTGGGTGGGTGAGTGTGGGTGGGTGGAGGGTAAGTTTCGGGGAGTTCAATTTGTTCAATCCTTTTCTATGCCTTGCGGGCACCCCCCCCCTTTTTTTTTCTTTAACTTTCACCCACTGGTATTAATTTCTCTCATTGGCAGAAAAAAAGGGAATTACCGAAGCCCTTTTCTCTNAAAAAGGGAATTACCGAAGCCATTTTCTCTTTAGAGAAAATGCTTTCTCCAGAGTGTTTTTCTCCTAGAATTTGTCTCCAAACCAAGACAAAATTTGGCGCCCAACTTAAGGGGCAA
This sequence comes from Orthonyx spaldingii, assembly GCA_013397795.1. Classification (NCBI taxonomy): domain Eukaryota; kingdom Metazoa; phylum Chordata; class Aves; order Passeriformes; family Orthonychidae; genus Orthonyx; species Orthonyx spaldingii. The sequence goes on along the minus strand of VZTJ01004863.1, from coordinate 419,676 downwards.
GAGAAAGTGAAAAAAAAAATACATTCTGATTTGAAACACTTTGTATTTGGGTAGAGCAGTCGGTGGTCACCATGCTGCTTGATTTAATAATGTTTGTCTGGAACCTAGGCATAAGTACTTGTCCACAGATATGGGCAATCAGGTCCCTGGCGTATACCTTTTACAAAACAGGAAAACGAATCAGGATTGCCATGTTAATGTGCCTGGTGTCCCGGCTGGTGTGGGGTGGTAGGATGCCAGGACCTTCCAGAAGCGTCTCCAGGGGAGTCACTCTCGGTGTGGTGCTGCAGCTCACAGACTCACACACACACACACTCGCCGGAGAGCTGCGACAGTGAAAGACGAGAAGGGTCTTCCTATGGGATTCTGCAGGGGGGTTTACTGAAGGAGGGTCCAGGAACGAGGAACAGGCAAGGTAGGACCCACAAAAGAAGCCAGGGACGAAGACAAAGAACTAAGGGGTGTCCGAGATTTTGTATAGGGCAAACAGGGGGCGGGCAGAGCATCAGGGCCAATCGTCTGAGGGCACAGGGGCGGAACATAGGCGGGATTAGGGCCTGAGGGCCAATGGGGAAAACTTGGGGGAGTGACAAGGAGTAGGGGCCTATGGGGAAACAGAAAAGGGTGAACTCTCTGGAATTGGGGACCTCATATGGTACAAGAGGGCGGGGATACTAACAACCAACCAAAGTAGCAAAACTGGGGGACATTTGAATAACTGGAACAAGGAATCCTGGGGGAAGGCTTGCTCACCCTAACCTAAGGAGCAAATATCAAATCAGGGGTCTTCCCACCAATGGATTCAGGTGGTGCAGGCTCACCGGCCTCCATAGCCTGGTGGTCATGATTTATAGAAGTTTAACAAAAGTAATGGGAACCACTGAGAATGTGTATGCTTTGTTGTTTTTCCGTTCTGGCCTTGGCAGCCTTCTTTGGGGTTTATTAGCAATTACACCCAGTCTGTTAAGGGAAAAGTAGGGGATGATATTTCCCAGCCCTTCATCTCCTTCTTCCCATTCAGATCTTGCACGTCATCTTTGGAGAATGTTCACTTTCCCCTGGATGTTAAAGAGACCACCTTCCTGAAGTATTATCCGATAGGTTTCTTCTATATGGTCTGCAGCTTGTCTAAAACCAGGGCTGAGATTTCCAGAAGAGTTGTCCAGACACCTTCCTCATTTGGGGAAAATTCTGAGTGGTGTGATGTGTGGGAGGACACAGGCCAAACCCTGAAGGAATTCTCTGACCCAATAACTTAGAACTTCTCCCCTGAACAAATTCAGAATCCAGCTGAGGTGAGGAAATATCTGAAAGAAAATTGCAATGACAAATGTAATGAGAAGAAAAAGTTCATTGCAATGTGCTGAGTCCTGGCTAATGCTTAAGGCACCACTGCTAGATACTGTAGGGCAGCAGATATGGCCAGAGGGGCCAGAGGATGAATCAGCAGACACCCCGGTCACTCAGGCTGCAGCTAAACCAGACAGGGAGCCTAAGCCAATAGCAACTGCTCCTGTCCAGAGAAGGAAACACAAAACCAAATCTATTCACCCAGTGGACGGTGATGGGGAGCCAGGATCCTCATAGCCAGCAGAGGAATCTGAACCAGAAATCATCACTGAGTCTCTGTCCATAGGAAGGCTTCGTACCTTAAGAAAGAATTACACCTGACAGCCTGATGAATCTATATTAAGTTGGTTGGTCTGAATCTGGGACGCCACAGGCGATGGTACAATTCTGGATGGTACTGAAGCAAGACATTTGCGATCCCTGTCACATGATGTGAGTATTGACCACGGAATGACAAGGGGGCCTGGAGCTCTGAGTCTCTGGACACAGCTCTTATAAAGTGCGAGGAAAAGATACCTGTGTCAAGATCTCCAGGTCCAGCAAAACCCCTGGAAGACCATGGAACAAGGGATTCAATGCTTGAAAGAACTGGCGGTGATAGAGATCATTTTCTCAGACGATCAAACAGTTAGGAGCCCAGGCATGGTAAAGTGTACACCAGTGATGTGGCTGAAACTTGCACGACATGCGCCACAAGAATATGCCCCTGCTTTAGCAATCACGACGTAGAATGAAGGGGACGAGACAGTGAATACTACGGCGAGGAGGCTCCGGGTGTATGTAGACACTGTGCATGGCCCAACTCAAACAAGAATCTCAGCTGTGGGAACAAGTCTGTCAGAGCGCATACAGAAAATGGAACACAAGACTGAGGAGACCTATCAGAAACTCAGGAAGGATATTAAAGAGGACCTTCTCCAAATCTTGTCTTTTTCTCCTCCCTTGTGGCTTGTTCAGCAACTCCTAAACTTCTGAACTTGAAGGATATAAGAACAGGATATTGAGGCATGAGGTACCTGCCACACAATCTGAATTCTATCCTTAAATGACAGCCCAGTCCAGGCACAATTCCCACTCTCAGTCTGTCTCTGAGCTCCCTAGAACAGGAGTTTTTGGTAGTTAAGCCATATATTTATACAGCACAACAGAAATAACCCTGCACACGTGTTGGGGTTTAGAATTCTTCCTTTTGTTTTTCATATCATAGAGAATTTTTGCCCATTTTGCTAAGATACCATAATGACTGGGTACTTAAGAAAGACAAAAGAAGTTACTTGGGAAAAAGTGTGACTAGCAACTCCCTTATCGGAGATTCCCTCTTGGAGGGGGCAGAGATACTGTGAGAGCTGAGCTGTGAAAAAAGGGGCTGAGGCAGCTGCTCGCTCTCTCTTTTTTTGTTGCTCAGTATTCGGAGAGGAAAGAGGCTGCAGTTGCTCCGGCGAGGACTTGTCACCCCTGCAGGTTTCTGTCTCCTGCTGCTTGCTTCCACCATGAGTAGAGCTCTGCTCATAACAGCGGCCGTTGCACTGGGACCTATTTACCACCCTACTCCACCGAACAAAGGACCCTTCACCATCTGCTCCGGTGCTCAAGGGAAGGAAAAACCCGGGATCCCCGAGTCCCTTCCCCCTTCCAGGGAGCCAGCCTCTGCCGGCNAGAGACGGCCGGGACTCGCGCCACAGCGCCCCCTGCAGCCGAGGAGGAGCCATCGCACCTGCCCGGCCCAGCTGCCAGCGGGGAGCGGGAAGGGACCGGTACTGGGGGCTTTGCTCTGCTCGTGTTTGCTGTGGTCACCATTGATGTTGTTTGGCTGCCTTGAGATATATATATATATGTATATATACATATTAGTAAAGAACTGATATTCCTTCTCTCATATCATTGCCTGAAAGCACCTTAATTTCAAAATGATACTAATTTGGAGGGAAGAGGGTTACATTTCCTCTTCTAAGGGAGTCTCCTGCCTTCCTTAGCAGACACCTGTCTTTTCAAACCAAGACGACGTGGCACTTGTCTAAGTCCCTTCATCTTTATCCAATAAACTCTATTTCATTTTAACCAACAGCAATCCTGCAAATCATATTCATTTTCCACCACAGTGGGAATAAAAATTTATATTTCCCCTCAGGCAAATGTTTTACGTATTGTCCAGACTTGAACGATTTATAGGCACTATTGTGACATTCACTATTCAATATTTCATATTTAGATGCAAGATTATAAAGTTTTAGTATTTTGGACAACAGAACAATAGGATGTCCTGTTTTTTATAGTGTTCCTGTATGCCTTTAGGTACTGTTCTGCACCAGATATGATCCCACTGATGTCCCTACATGTATTACAGGCTGACACACAATGAAGAACTGCAGGGTTTATTTTAAATCCAGTCTCATGATACAAAATAAACTTCAGGAAATCTGGCAATTGAGAACTTCACGTGCATAGGATGACTTGGTTCGTAATCTGTCTGCTCTGTGTCCTGCTTTCACACACATGAGCCTGGTGCCCCTGCACACAGTTTGCTTTAGGTTGGCTCTAACACTGAGGGAGCAAAGCAATAGAACAGATCATGTCCTACTGGGTCCCAAATTTTAGATCTGGGGCCCATTTCTCAGTTACATTCAGTACTGCTAGAAATGCACCAAGAAATTTAGTTCAGGATAAGAACAGCCTGTTCCAAGACAGTTTCTCTCATTTCAACATTTCAAATGCTCTTGAATGCTTGGCTTGGCATGCAAAGCAGAAACTCTTAATTCCATTTCCTGTGTGACTGGGAGATTTTATCATGACAATATTGGTTACAGAATTGGGCATTTGGAATGAGAAAAGAAAATTAAAGAAGCAAATAATGCTTAGTGGTAAATCTATTACATTCAAAATGTAATGTGTTACATTAGAAAAGCAACTCTTGTACTGCAAGGAAATAAATCCATCTTCCATCTTCAAGGAACAAGAAAATGTCAGCTTCTAAGAAGTTAAAAATCATATAAATCCAAACTATCTTTAAAAGTGTATTTGACTAAATACAAATGTCAATGCCATGTCTGTAAGCATCTTCATGAAAACCTGTGGCCTCCCACATAGTTAAGCCAAATTAAAAAAAGAAGGTGGACAATAAATGTGAGTAAAATATTTGAAAGGTGAATCTACACCAGAAGTTGTTCAGTATTCACAGAATCTTCTTACATGAGTCTTTACTTTCTGTCTCAGGGGATCTTATTCATTTGCTCTTTTTCATATTCTTTTCTGGGGTCCTGTGTCCTTCATAGCTCTGTGTAGTTTCCCATTCATGCACACTTCTTTGTGCTTGTCAGGCTGAAGCAGCCACTATTGGAGGCTTTCAAGTGTCACCTCCTGGTCACTCACCCCAACAATCTACATTGACTTCTCTCTTCTTGACTGGCAGGAGCTAATACCAGCATGCTCTAAGGGCAGATAATTTGCATGGGTAAAAGACTGCAGAATCAGAAAGGATAAAGATGAAAGCCAGTTGGCAGACAGCCAGTAGTGGGAGAGACATTCTGCTTCCAAAATACGGCTTTCAAAAGGAAAGTGGAGATTATTAAAGGTATCATTAAATAGATTCACTGCTCTTTAAGAATGGCAGTATCTGGTTTTAACTGGAAGGATAAAAATAACATGAAATACTGTATCAGTTACAAAACCAACCAGCTACAGCCTATTCTGTTCATATTATAGCTCTGACCTGCCTCCCTTCCTAAGGCTATTATTTCTTCTTTATTATATTTCATTTTATTAAGCACTTGTTTAGGGTTTTTTTAAATACTGGGGTTATAAAAGGACCAGGATGCTACACTAATTCAAGGACATCTTGCCATGGTGATAGCTAGGCAGGTTCCTTGGGAAAACTCACCTAACACAAATCTTGTAGATAGAGAAGTTGCCTTTCAGGGACACAGAAAGAGTGATCACATTTGTAGGTACCCAGCACTGTGGAGCAAAGAATATCACTGTCCCTCTGCAGAAGGACAGATGCTTCTCCACCACACTGGTCAATACCATGCAGTTGGGAAGACACTTAGAAATGTGTTGGAACACAAAGAGGTATCTGTTCTAAGTGAGAACAACAACTACCTGACAAATAAAGATTCTCTCTGGAAGGCCCAGACTGTACAGCTGGAAATGCACAGAACTTAGAGACTGACTTGGAGCTCTGTAACAAATTCCACAGACAGAGGAGCATTTAATCAGGAGCCCACTCCTCCTCTCGGGGCTGTGTGAAGCACTGTGCACATCCAGGGGTAAGATGTAGATGCAGCCAAAGGCAACCCCTCCTTCACAGTGCCCCAGTTCTATAGCCCCACGGGTAGAACTGCAACTCATGAGGAGAAGGTGACTTTGCCATCAGTGGCACTTTGCAGAAACCTGGTGAACTGAGAAATAGGAACATCAATTTGGCGAAGTATAAATAGCAAGCAGAGCTCCTATTGCATGCTTCAAGTATTCGTTAAAGCTGAGCAATTCATCCTTAGCTTACTTCAAGATCTTGCTTTAGAAACAGGGAAATATCTGGAAATGAAAGCACAGTTATCAGCTGGAAGTATTACTTCCTTCAAAATCAACAGGAAGAGCTTCTGGCAAATGGCACAAAGTGTTTTCTTGCCCAGGCTAACCTTACTTAAAATCAGAATATGGACCAGCAGCAACTAGAATGAAAAATGGTACCTTAAGTGTGGTACCTTTACTTCTCAAAGCCCAATCCCAGACCTCAACCACTATGATAAAAAAGCAAAACTCAGTAATGGTCACCATATTTCAGCTTCCTCAGACTCTTGATCCAAGAGTTGCTTTAGCCCACTGCATAATGCATTATGTTCACACACTCTGCCACCAGTACTCATGTTTTATCCCAAGTGTTGAAATGCTGAGATTACTTATGCCTCAAGCTCCTGGATTAATGTAATTGTGCAAGAAATCCAATTTTTATTAAAACCAAATTTCTGGCACTTCATATGGAGAAGAAAATCTTCAAAATGGGACTGCCAAAGTTGCAAAACTCCAAGTACCCATAAACAGGCACAAAATACACTGCTTATTAAATCAGACTATTCTTAAGGTACTCTCAAGACTGTGGGAGGCAAGCTGGAGCTGGAACTCCTGATACCATGCTGTCATGTAGTATCTTAAGCAATCTCTGCTTGCAGAAACTAGGCAAAAATATAACAAGTTTGTAGAAACCATAAGGAAAAATGACAGTGGATGCCCAAAGAGCTATACACTCAAGGTAGGTAGAGATGGAGATGCCTTATCCTGCAGTGGTTCAATGCACCCTGAGTGCCTGCTGACATTTCCTTCACAGAAGCCATCACATACACTGGGAGAGTTAATGTTGTCAGGAAGATTAGTCCACAAACACCAGAGGTTTATATCTAAAGAGAAGACAGAGGAGTCCCACAGTTTTATTCATGAATAAAGGGAGAAGTCATGGGCATTTCCCATGGGGTCTCTCAAATTGTCAGAGGATGCAGCCTCTCTTTTATCCGCATTTCCCGGCTGCATTTTCCCTCTCTCTTTCCCCACTGGCCGAGGTACTTGAGAGGTACAGACTCCCCGAATCACCTAATACAGACCCTCTTCTAATGTGTAACCACCCCCTTCACTTTCTGTTCCTTGTGTCTCTGTTCTTTTTCTCTAAATCCAGGGATTTAGCACAACCTCAGGTGAGTAACAGTCTGTGACAATTAGTGGAATTCCTATGGAATTTATGTATCTTTCTCCCATTGTTTCTTTCATCTCCCAGTATCTGGCCTTATCTATCAGCAAACTGTTTGTTTGTAAAGACACCTCCCTCTCATTCCTTTCAATGTTTTCTCAGACTACACATGAAGTCTTATCTCTAGCCATGTGAAACTCTGACTGACAGCCTTAGCAGGCCTGTGCACATCAGGAACAGTATAAAGTTGATGTCTGCATGAACTGAACAGCTTTGGAGACAGAAGTTACTTTGATTGGGCTAGAGACATAACGACAGTTCTGAAAATTCCCTTTTTCTCCTCACCTATATGAATCCAGGCCCTATTCCACATGGTTTCTCATTAACTGGTAGTCTGGTTTTGTTCCCATCACAGTTGAACAGACTATGTTGTCTAATCATTTCACCCATCTCTGACGTATGAGCACCCAAACAATTCTCCAGACAAAAGAAAACATTTGACAGATCCTCACTGTTAGAACACTCATTTTCATGACATTCATTTTATGTCATTCATTTTTATGACAATTACATTAACTTAATTACCTCTTTGGAGTTTGATTTATGCTCTAGTGATTACATCAAGGTGACAAAATGCTGTGTTACCTGCGAGGCTACCTAGGAGAGCTCTTAGTATGGCTGAGGTGTGTCAGAAACCTCTGACAATGAATGATAAAAACATAAAACAAGTATCAAAGAATGGAATCCATACTTGCAGAAAACTGCTCAGCCTCCAACTCTCTCAGGAATATTTCTCTCAGTATACATACCAACAAAAGAAAAAAGTCTTTCTTGTTGCTGTGGCTTAAAGACAGCTATAATTTGGGAGGAAGGGAAAGAGGAAAGAGGAAGGGTAAGTGGCATATCAGCAGGTGACATAACTTTTCTACACTTCTGTCTTTGCATCTGCAAAATGGGAAAAAATACATATACAATCTTGATATATATATTAAAATGCTATATATAAGAGGTATAATGGACCATTGATTTCAGTAGGCTCCAGAGCACACCTATAAATAGACTGTCGTTCCACAGTTCTCCTCAGCAGTTCTATTAGTTCTTAAAATAATTTGATACATTTCCCCTGTGCAGCTATTTGCTTGAACAGGCATCACTGAGCCATCCCCACGGAGCACCTCCAGTGTTGTTTTTCCACACATTCACCCAACCCTTTTTTTCTTCTTGCTTTCTTTCTCCTATCACCCACTGAAAATACATCAGGTCTACTCTTCCCTTTATTTCTGACACTCACACATGTGACTTTCACAGCTAAATAAACACATGGCAGAAACTTTGACATCAAGTTCCAGTACCTTTTCCTGCAGCTAAAGCAGCTCATTATCCCCACCTGCAGGATGGACCGACCCCTCAAGGACCTGTGTTCACTCCCAGTCAGTCTCCATCTGCAAAAGGATGTGTACAACACAGCAGGAATCCCACCCAGGACACACATGCGTACGCGCATCACACCCAGCATAAGACACACGTTTATGTGTGCATCACACCCAGCACAGGACACACACACGTGTGCCATAGTTTGGACAAAACGGTCCTTTTGAACAGTCAGGAGGTGTGTGTTATCAATGAGGTCTGCCTTTGCCCTCATTGCTTTTAATTTGCTCACACTATGCTCATTCCACACCAATATCAGCAGAAAATGGCCTTGCCTCCACCACCAAGCCAGGAGTCGCTGTGAGCGTCCGCATGCAGCTCCCTCTGCCTTGAGAGACCATAAGTTTTTAGCAGATCTCTGGGTATGCTGTGAAAGAAACCCCTGGAGCCCTAAACACGGATTAAGGGGCACTCCCTCGAGGGCAGAGAGGCCCTGCAGAGGGACCTTGGTAAATTAGAGGTCTGGGCAATCACCAACCGTATGAAATTTAACAAGAATGATAGATTCTGCACCTAGAACAGGGCAATCGTGGCTGTATATATGGACTGAGGAATGAGAGGCTGGAGAGAAGCTGTGGGAAATGAGAGGAAAGATGTGCGCTAATGTTTCACAAAAAATTTGATGGGTGATGCTATGGGTATTAATGTCTTTGCAACGGGTCTTAATGTCTCTACTGACTTGGGACAGCAGTAGTGTTGCAGAGCCCAGACAACTTGGCTCCTGAAACAGACAAGGGTCTGCACAAGCCTGTACTTCTGAACTTCGGGGTAAAATAACAGGTTCAAGGGGGGATATGGGGTAGACAGTTCGGGAAGGCTGTACCTTCCTAGTACCTCAGCCAAGGGGGAAAGGAAGAGGGCAACATGCGGCCGGGAGTTTGGGATAAAAGGAGGCTGTGGCCTCTGAAACCCTGTGGGCATGTGCCCTGGTGGACTCTCTCCTTTTATTCTAATAAAGTTGAAGGACTCCTCTGTCTCCTTTTTGTACATAAACCTCTGCCGTTTGTGGATTTTCCTGACAGAAGGGACCTGGGGTTCCTGGAAAGCTGGATGTGAGCCAGCATTACCGTGGCAGCCAGGAGGGCCAACCGTGTTCTGGGGGACATCAGGCATAGCACTGCCAGCCAGGCAAGGGAGGGGATTGGCCCACTCTGCTCTGCACTGGGGTAGCCTCACCTTGAATATGGTGTGCAGTTTTGGGCACCACAGCATAAAAAACACATTAAGCTATTAAGNCTCCTTTTTGTACATAAACCTCTGCCGTTTGTGGATTTTCCTGACAGAAGGGACCTGGGGTTCCTGGAAAGCTGGATGTGAGCCAGCATTACCGTGGCAGCCAGGAGGGCCAACCGTGTTCTGGGGGACATCAGGCATAGCACTGCCAGCCAGGCAAGGGAGGGGATTGGCCCACTCTGCTCTGCACTGGGGTAGCCTCACCTTGAATATGGTGTGCAGTTTTGGGCACCACAGCATAAAAAACACATTAAGCTATTAAGAGAGCATCCAAAGGAGGGACACGAGGATGGGGAAGGGTCTGGAGGGGAAGCCTTATAAGGAGTTTCTGAGGGCACTCCTTACTTGTTGACGTTGGAGAAAACTGGGGGGAGACCTCATTGTGGTCGTCAACATCCTCACGAGAGGCAGCGGAGGGGCAGGCAGTGATCTCTTCTCTGGTGACCAGGGACAGGACCCGAGAAAACGGCATAAAGCTGAGTCAGGGGAGGTTTAGGCTGGATATCACGAAAGGTTCTTCCCCAGAGGGTGGCCGAGCACTGGAAGAGGCTCCCCAGGGCTCAAACCTGACATAGTTCAAGGACTGTTTGGACAACAACGCTCTCAGGCACAGGGTGGGATTGCTGGCATGACTTGCGCACCCCCAAGAGCTGGACTCGACGCNACTGGGGGGAGACCTCATTGTGGTCGTCAACATCCTCACGAGAGGCAGCGGAGGGGCAGGCAGTGATCTCTTCTCTGGTGACCAGGGACAGGACCCGAGAAAACGGCATAAAGCTGAGTCAGGGGAGGTTTAGGCTGGATATCACGAAAGGTTCTTCCCCAGAGGGTGGCCGAGCACTGGAAGAGGCTCCCCAGGGCTCAAACCTGACATAGTTCAAGGACTGTTTGGACAACAACGCTCTCAGGCACAGGGTGGGATTGCTGGCATGACTTGCGCACCCCCAAGAGCTGGACTCGACGCTCCTTGTGAGTCCCTCCCAACTCAGGATATCTCGTGGCTCTGTGGCGGCCGCGGGCCGGGCTCTCCCTCACAGCGACGCCGTCGCCATGGCACGGCCGCGGTGACGTCATCCGCGCGCGCCGTGACGCCGCAGGGCCGCGCGGGCGCCGCGCGCGGGAGG
>VZTJ01004863.1:345668-408638 GCA_013397795.1 Orthonyx spaldingii | reverse complement strand
CGCGGGGGCGGGCGGGCGGGCGGTGGAGCGGCGACTCGGTACATCGGTGTTCTCCCTGTGAAGGCACCCGCGGGTCGGTCCGTGCAGCCTCGGGTGTCGGCAGAAATGCTGCGCCGGTGGAGCGGCGCACGGAGGGGATTTGCGTCCACCGTGGCCGCGGTAAGCGCCGTCCTGCCCGGCAGCGGTGATCGGACTTCCCTTGTGGTTTGTAACAGGCCACGCTGAAGGCGGATTGTGTCAACAAACCGTTTGCGCAGAGGTGCCACGATCTGGAGACCGTCATCGAGGAGCTCCCTGCCAAGGTGAGCAGTCACTGCCTTTTTAGAACCTCACTGCCCGGCAAGTTTCAGGGGAAATGTGTTTTTATGTTATTGTTTTCTTTGTTTCTCTTTGTCTTATCAAGACAAACTGGGACGGGCTGCCCAGGGAGGTGGTGGAGTCACGTGGAGGTGTTTAAGGAAAGGCTGGATGTGGCACTCCATGGTTGACATGGTAGTGTTCGGTCATAGGATGGACTCGATGATGTCTGAGCTCTTTTCCAACCTAACTGATTCTGTGATTCTGAGCTTTGAGTGCTCCTAGTGAAACAGTTGGAATCCAGTGTTTCCAAGAATTAAGAACGTTTTCTAGTCATTAAATGGTTGTTTAATTTCACTGCCCTTTATTAATACCTTTCAGCCTCAGTTTACAAAGAAAACCTGTTTTTAAAATATGGCAAATGACTGCAAGTGATGCTCATGAGCACTGTTGCAACTTCAGTAGGATCAGAAATCAGGATCGATTTCCCATAATTGCCATGTTATAGTGCAACATTTTGAATGGACGATCTGCCCAGTGAAATCTAGAAACAGTCATAAATAAATGGCAGACATATCTTGGTGTGTTTTAGTACATGCAGTAGAGATTGTCCAAGTGAGGAATTGTGCACATTAATTCTTTGTGTCTGTTTTCCCTACAGGAACTCCATGGCATCTTCCCATGGCTGGTGGAGAGCATTTTTGGCAGCCTGGATGGCATCATTGTTGGCTGGAATCTTCGTTGTTTGCAAGGAAGAGCAAATCCTAATGAATATTCTGTGGCTTTGGATTTCCTGGATCCTAGGTAAACTCATTCATTTCAGCACATATTAAGAAATGAATTGGTGAACAAATGACCAGTGTTTGACCTTTTTCCCATTGTGCAAACCTAACTGCACAGAAGTGAGGCAGGAGAGGGTATTTACCATGGGATTTTCTTTGTGATGCTTGTTTGCAGTGGCCCGATGATGAAGCTGGTTTACAAACTCCAAGCAGAAGAGTACAGATATGATTTCCCAGTGTCATATCTTCCAGTGAGTAACTGAACAGTTTGTAAGGAGGGAATGTAGTTGTTGTCGCAGCTATTGGAACTTTGCATGCACTTTATATCTACACTTAAATATAGGCCAAGGTGTAGCCTCAGTGTTCCAGGTTTAGGGCAACCCCATTTCTGGAAGTGGCTCCTGGAGGAGGAGAGTTCCCAGCCATAAAATCTCTAGGAGATTGTGGTTCTCATTCCAGCAGCTGGATATGTGTGTTTAGCCAAGAAAGCTGCACTGTGATTCTTATTCTGTCCCCAGAGAGAGTTGTGTGTTTATTAGTAGTTGCATGATTGAAAATAGTTTTTTTAACTTATCACAGAGCAGTGCCTTCCCTACCTACGCTTTGTGCCCATGTGTTTGAAGTCTAACTGCTCTCCTGGATATGAAGTACCACATTTCAAACAAAAGTGTTCATCTGCAGAGTTGTTTCACTGTGTTTCTTCCATTGCTACCACCTACATGCTGTCTAGAGATTGATTCAGATAGTCCTACAGTCTTTAACAAAATGAAACCTCATTTAAATATATGGTAATTGCTGGTCCACAGCTCAATTACCTGAACAAAAGCAGCAGCCAGACACCAATCCTCTGCTGCTCCTGCTTCAACTGGAAAAGTCACGGTGAAGACTTTAAAAAAAAATAACTGAATTTAAATTCAAAAAATACTGAATACTCATTTTCAGTGAGAAAGTTGAGAGTTCTCTCAAGACCCTGCATTTGGACAAGGAACTACTGTAATGCAATAAAATCCCACTGAGCTGAATGTAGAGATCATGCCAGAATGCTGGAATGCAGAATCTCACTATCTGAAAACAGACTCTGCAATATGCTGAGTAGCCAGATTAATATTTCATTACTCTGTCTTTCAGGGCCCTGTGAAGGCTTCAATACAAGAGCAAGTTCTACCAGAGTGCTCTTTGTACCACAACAAAGTCCAGTTTCCTTCATCTGGTGGTTTAGGTTTGAATTTGGCTCTTAGTATCCTTTTAACAGTTGGATATCTAATTCTTTTTACATAGCTAAAACTGAGAGATCATGAGTGTTTCTGTTCTGCATTTATTATGTATATGGGGTAAGTCGTGGTCGTGCTGAAGAATTTGGGCTACTTAGAAATGTTTAGATTACAATTTCAAATAAATGTGTTTTCTTATAAACCCTTGTTGGAGGAATTTCTGGCCTTAATCAAGTGAAAAACAAAATTCCTATTGTTTTCAGTAGAGCCTGTATTTCACAATTTTTGGTTTTGTAACTGCTTGTAGTTTATGCAATATGGTAGGAAAAAAACATGTTCACTTTGCAGCTAGAGCACTTTTGGAAGCAGTGTAGCTGTAGCTGTGCTGGTGTCAGTTTGAAATAGTCAAATGTGCCAAGAGTAGCACAAACACATCTTGTCACACAGAGAACACCTCAATTACCACTGTTTCAGTCAGTTGGAAAGCAAGAAACCAAGGCTGAATTTGCTCAGAAGCTCTAGAAAGATAATTTAGCATTGACAAAATACAAATGTAGTGTCCATTCAGCATCCCCCAATACCTCACAGCTGTATCTGGTTTTTATTATGCGATCCTTAACTCTTCTTCCAGATCCATTTGAATATTACATGTTTTACTTCGCAATTAGTTTGATTACACAGAAGGTAAGTATCTTTCACAATTTTCCCCTTAGAATAGTATTGGCCTTTCTCCATAATGCTATAAGAGCCTGTTTGGGTGCTGTGTAGTTAAATTAACAGCAGTTTTATCTGTTCTGTTGGAATTTGTTATTGCTTTGGTTGAGCTGATGATCCAAGACTGGATAATAAACAAAATACCCACCTTACATACACCAGTAAGTAGTCTCATGCCAACAAGGAGCAGGCAATGGATTCCAAATAGTTTTTCTCCCCCTGTATCCAATAAGGACTTGTCTCCAGTCATAACCACAGCTTGGTGCTGTGGGGTGTGGTTATTTGATTGCTCTGCCTGTTGTTACCTCTTTTCTCCTGCATGGTTACAGTCATTGTTACAGCAACACTTCTCTTAGAGCTCATTTACCTTTGCTCCAAAGGGTCTTTATTGCCAATTCACCCTTTCTAACCACTGGACTTCTGCTATTTTATGCTGAGGGGGTCTGGCATCACTCCCCAGCACTGGCTTAAAACGGCAGTGTTTAACCCCAGGTATATCCTGTGTGTCTGTTACAGAACTCACCTGTCACCCATCACGTCAGCCCTTCCAACAGTGCTTATTTCATCCTGGTGGACACGTACCTGAAGTGTTTCCTACCCACAGAAGGAAGTGTCCTTCCCCCACCGTCTTCAAATCCTGGGGGAGCCATGCCTTCCCCAACTCCCAGGTAATGGCTACAGTGTCAGGGGCAAATTGTGGGAACAGTGCAGACAAAATATGGCTTGTTGAAACAAAATTTCTAACAAGTAGAAAACACCTCCACACTTTGATCTGTGTGTACTTATTACATGGGAATAGTGATGCAGTGTTTGGTTACAGCTGAAGTGATTAGTAATTACAGTAAGTTGCAGAAGTTTGAAATGTGTAATCAATTATGCAGTTTGAAAGACTGTTTTCCAGTTTATAAAATACTGATTAAAAGCAATGATACATCCCCCTGTACTGCACCCAGGCTAACTGACTTCTGTATTTCCGTGCGTTTGTCCTCAAAGGTCTCCAGCAGTGCCTTTCTCTTCCTATGGCATGCATCACACCAGCCTGCTGAAACGCCACATCGCCCACCAGCCCTCTGTGAATGCTGACCCAGCTTCCCAGGAGATCTGGAGATCAGAAACACTGCTTCAGGTACGTTGCATTCAAGGAAGAAAAAGCCCTGCAACATTTCTTTCTGCTCACTGAGGGATCTCTTCCTTTTAAAGCAGAGGCAGGCCAGTTTGCTTTAGCTTGGTTTTAGAATTGGGAAGTGCAACTATTGCTTTCTGTTAATGCAACAAAGAACCACTGTGAAGCAGTTAAGTGGTAGCTTAGAAAGGCACTTAATATCTTTTTTTAGACTAAGGATCTAACAACTGATCTCAGGCATTTGAGTATTTTTTTTTCTGGAAAAGTTTCTGCACCTGATTTTCTTTTTCAAATCTTACATCAATTCTATGCTCTATTTAAAGGTTAAACACAGCTAAGCTGGTTTTGTTCACTATCAAGGGAAGGAAAAGAAAGTCTGGATTTAGCAGTTGTTCTGAAACAAGTTCTTATCATGTTGCTGAACTATCTAATTGATGCCTGGCAGGTCCTAAGAATTTGTTATCTCAGCCATTGACATGATAACCTGAAACATCTTGAATAGGTGCTGTCTGTTTAGCAGTACAGCTTAGTTTTCAAGTTATATACTGTGGTCTTCCTTACACTTATCTTCTGACTGACAGTGCAGGACTATTTCTCTTTCCCTAGCTGAGAAAATATTTGTTTTGCAGATCTTTGTTGAAATGTGGCTTCATCATTATTCACTGGAAATGTATCAGAAAATGCAGTCCCCTCATGTCAAGGTAATAGTTTGTACTGCATTCGTGAACATCACCTGATGGTTAGCTCTTACCTTGGGGTAAATCTCCTATTCTGTGGAGAATTTTTTTTTTTTTTTTTGTATATTGGTCCAAAGGAAAGAAATAACTTACCAGAGTATCTACATGAGTCTGTCAGAGTTGATAATCCAGTTACAAAGAATGTTGTGAATAAGTGTGTCATCCAGATTTGCCTTCATTGCAGAAGTTGTGTTAGTCTTGTTCTGGTTTTTGTTTCTTTTCTTTGTTCAAGATGAGTTTGTGGGATGGTCACAACAATCTGAACATCAAAATCAAAGTACTAATGATTGAGAAGATGCCACTTTAAAACCATTGTGTTAAATCCCACTGGGGCAACAAGACTGCTAAAAATAGCTAAAATTGATTTCCAGCAGAGATAGCAACTGTTACTGAAATACCAGTTAGTAATTTCTAACATCTGTAACCATTTCTTAGCCTAAATCCAAATTAAAAAAAAATCTTACCAAACTGCCATTTTTATTGTTTCATGTTCCAAAATATGCTTTTCACCATAATGGTGTCAGAAGCAGTTCTGTAGCTACGGAATCTGGATTATCTGACAAGCTCTTGCTCAGATAATACACTGTTGTAAGCAGTTTGTGGTGGCCTGTTCAGTAACAAACTACTGCATGTAAGAAGTAAGTAGGTGTTGGGGAGGCTAAGATTAAAGGCATTACAAATGTAAAGGGAATTTGAAGGAGAAGATGTTGATCCTCTGAATTCCCTCTGGGTCACAGTGGGACTTTTACAGAAGGGGAGACAAATAATAAAAGCTACTCAGGATTTATTCCTGTGTGGAAGTGCAATATGAGAGTTGATTGGGAAATTCTAATCCTTCACTCCACGGGATATGAAATAAAACACATTTATATTTTGCTAGGGAAAAACATTGGAGAGCTGAAACGTGATGGGTTTTGTCTTTTATTCTCAAAGTTGAGGTCAAAATGCAAACTCACTAATGTTGCAAAGTCTCCACTTGGGACTCCCAGCAGCATGGCTATGCACCTGTGATGGAAAGGCTTTGCTTGAAGTACCTTTGGTCTGTCTGTCTGTCCAGTCTCTGTGCATCAAGCGCTGTGCTTAGGCCAGAAATGATGATTGCTTTAAACTTCTCTCCTCTGTTCACCCTCTGTATTTCAGATGCTCTCTTCTAGCTTTAGGGAGCAGCAGGTGCAGACAATGACTCTCCACGTTATGGTGGAGTAGGGCCTAGGTAGAGCTTACAGTTCTCTGAAATCAGCACTTCAGGATCCTCCACAAGGTGTGTTGAGCCGCAACTTGAGACCATAACTCCCTGATGGTATTTTAGTTTCATCTTTGATGGGAAGTAATCACGAACATGTGAAATAGGAAGTCTTCACTCTTTGAGGGGGTGGAACACTGGCACGGGGGACTAGAATTCCCCATGACATACATAAATGGATGAAGTCTCTCTCCTGCAGGACTCAGGAAAGGTTCCAGATCAGTTGGGGGCAGGACTGTTCATCAGCCTGTGATGCTTAAACTGAACTTCATAGACTGGGTGGGCTGAAGGAGAACAGTCTGCCTTGTAGTTCTTCAAATGAGGAAGTAGAACATCTAGAAGTGTAAGTTCTATTTTAACACAAGCATTAAAGACCTTGACTGGAAACCCAAGATGGCCCTATACCTTATTCTTAAAATTATTGATAATTATGCAGGTTCACTTGATTCCATGTAGCCTTCTGTGTGTTTGGAAGGAAGGGTAATTAGTGACCATTCAGTCCTGGATCTAGAGCTGCCTGACCATCAGTGATTTGAAATGGCTGCATATCTGTATTGGAAGGTGGGATGAGGTTCTGCAGAACTTGCTCACTCTTTGTCCAGCAGCCAGATTTGTTTGCATTCATGGGCCAAGACAGAACTCAGATAAGTAACTTTCTTGAGAAGAATCATAGATTTTTTCCTTAAACCTTGTTAATGTAATCACAGACTTCCCTTTGTAAGTAGGAGGCAGTGGAATGGGAATGAATAGTAAATAATTTCTTTTGAGATGATATACTACTTTACAGCTTTGAATTCTTTTTGAGTCTGCTGTGAACCTGAGGTTGATGCTATTTGCTATGCTGTCACTGTTTTCCCTTTTAATTCAACTATTTTCCAATTTTTTTCTCTGTTTGTTTTTTCTTTCTCTGATGATCTAGGGTCCAAGTGTGCAGCATCTCTTTTCCTATTCCCTTCTGCTGTTATCACAACAAACCCTAAAAAAGAAGTAGTTTGATAAAACTTTATATAATGCTTCCTGACCTTCCAATGCCAGGTGTTCAGCCCCAGCACTGCATGTGGAACACCCATTAAAATACAGGGGGTTGCAGATTCTTGTGGCAGGGGAGTCAGTTTGGAAGCAGACTATCTGCCCAAGCTCTTGGGGAGCCTGCAGTAGCAATCCTGCCACTCTAAGGGTGTGAAACCAAAAGCTGCCAAACTGACACTGGAGGAGATGGGGTAGAGGCTGTTTAAAGACAGTAGAGGTGTGATCTGGAGAGTTAGTTTAGATGCCTGACAACAGTCATTGGGGTCTGTGTAGTGTACATTTTTTGTTTTATGTTTTTTCATTAATTTCATACATGTGTGTCACTGTTGCTACAGTATCCTCTTCACAGTCATTGTCAGAAAATACTTTTTAGGTTGTTCCTTCAAGAAGGGATCTGGCTGAGGCTTGCAGAGTCTTCAGTGTTACGGCAAGATGCCTTTTGCATCAGCATGTAACACTTGTGCTAGGTATGTCTTTGCCTTTTTAGATTTGTAATGTTTCCCTAATAGCAAAAGTAATTTCCACTTTTGAGGAAATTCACAAGACCTGCAGCTTTCCCAAATAGCCTTTAAATAGAGAGAGCACACAGGATTTCTCTGGACAAGAAACTTCAATTTGAGTCTCTTCCGCATACAAACTGTGCTTCTCCAGCAGGACAGGAAGAAATGACAGAGTTTTCAAAATAGATGTAAAAAAGGCTTGCAGAATATTGCACTCCATTACTCCATTTTTAATAAAGCACTGTAACAGTGTGTAAGTCCTTGTTGCTGCAGTTCAATTAACTTCTGAAATGGGGAATTTATTTGGCAAAGGCTCCATATCCCCTACCAGTCCTGGCTCTGAATGTAGCGGAGAACAGCCACTTTTTTGGCACCTGCTCCCAGTTGTATTTCCAGGTTGATAAAGGGTAAGAAATACTGTGGAATCAATCTACTGAACACCAAAAAGAAGAGGATACTGTGGCTGCAGTTGTTATTGTGATATGTTGTCCCTGATTGTATTTGTGATGTTCATTTTTCCCCCCACCCTTCCTCCTTGGGCTCATTCTCACTTTTTTTTTCTCTTGCTCTCTTCTCTCCTTTTTTCCCTCCCCCCTTCCTTTTTGTTTCTGTTGTCTCAGCTGGAGGTTCTCCACTACCGACTCAGTATCTCCAGTAAACACCACGGTAGTCCTGCCCAATCCAGCTACCAGGCCCTCCACGCATACCAAGTATTATCATCTTTTCATTTTGTTTCCTTTTTAAAAATCTTGTTCCATCATATAATCTGCGAAGTGTATTGGTGCTGGCTGTACAGCAGCTTCTTCTGCCAAGGTGTGGTTTTATAATTTGATTGAGAACACTGCATTGAAATTCACTAAATTTTTCAGTGAAACTGATAGAGATATTAGCAAAGGCCATGGAGAAAAGACTTAAACTCTAGCATGTTATGGTCATGGAGAAAAGAGTTAAACTCTACCATGCTATGAGGACTAATTGGAAACTATTTCTAGAGATGCATTCTTGCAATGTAAGACTTACCAGCTATGCTGTTTTTTGGCACCAAAGCTGTCTTCACCAATGGCAGATTTCTGCCTCTCACACAGTGGTCAGTTAAGCAAACCTTGCGTGGAAGAAAAGATCAGAATTTGCATGGCTGTCACCCAGATTAAGGTAGGTAACATCTGGGGGTTTTTAGCCAAGGAAATGTCATTGGATAATACTAAATTTGTGGTGGCAATGTCAACTTGACTGTCCACTTTTGCAAAAGCACGAGTGGTACATTTGCAGATTGTTCAGGAAATGTGCATGCAAAAACATTCCTGTTGGAACAGATTGCTGATTCCTCTTTCCCTACTTCAGCCCTTTATTCATTGGGTCTTCATTTTGAGAATGGGGAGGGCTAAGCTTATGTACTATAAAGCTCTTTAGCACTACATGGCATTTCCCTGCTCTTTAATCCTTTTTTTGTTTTAAGTGCCATGATCTCTCAAGGTGCTGTTTAGAAAGGATTACAGAAAGTACTATAAATCTTTTTTACTGTTCCATTTGTCTAATTACTGTGTTAAGAATTAAGAATGGCATACATCCATCCTGTATGAAAAGGTTTGACAATACAAACACTTGTGGTGAAAAATAGTTTTTAAAACAGAGATGTTCATGATGGTGGTGATCCAGGCTAAGAGGAAATGATAAGAATTGCTGTGGGGGAAAACTACTAACATCACCCAAAATGGTGTATTGAAATAGGGTGGTTTTGTAAATTCCAAAGGTACCTTCAAGGGGGGCCTAGGATTTTTAAAATTACACCCTTTCAAGACCTCCAGCAGAGTACTCAGCCTTTCTAATTGCTGTGGAGATGCTGGTCCAAACTCCAAGGACCTCACAACTTCTTGGAGTTCTACTCTCTTGCATAAACTTATCAGGATGGTAGAAAACACGCTGATACAAGTAGGAGCTGTCAAAAGCAAGCCCAGCTTTCATTAGAACTGGTAAAAGTTTATCCCTCTCTTAGAAGAGTCTCAGACCTGGCTGCACCACAGGGCTGTATCTGTCATTGAGTGTGGAATCTCTTCCTGGAGTGAATGTCGAAGTGTATTCAGAATCTCAAAGAGAGTGTAAAAACACACCTGCTTTGCCTCAGGCATTGCGATTTGTAAACATAAAGACACACATAGACACACACTCCCTCCCTGCCTCAAGCACTGGAAACTTCTTGCAGCTATTGTCCAATACACCTTTCCAGCACTTTCCATTATATTTGCAGCTGTAACTTACGTTTTGTGTGCATTATTCTTCTCAAGTTTTGTGAAACAGAATACAGATCTTAAAATCTGCCTTCAGTGGTGGATTGAGGTTAGTTCACTGCTCTTAAAGCAGATGATAGTAGCAAAGGAGTTTGTGCTTTGTCTGCACATTCTGCAGCAGACCCACCCTGGTGCTGGACACCCAGGAGAACCAGCTCTTCTTTGCCTTGTTCACCTCCCTGCTGTATCAAACGCTCGCTTGCTCAGCAGTAACATCACTGTGGCTCACCATCACTCCTTGTGCTACTCCCACCCAGGCTACTTCTCCCCCTAAGGATGTTAGAAGCAACAGGATCTCACAGGACTCAAAACAGTTCTTATTCTTACTATAACTCTGTCTAGGATTATTCTCTCTTGTAAGGCTGATGTGTACCAGCATAGGAAGGAGAACTCAGTAAAGCCAGCAATGAGCATAAACAAAGGACCTGCTGTGCTTCTGCAGCAATGAACTTATAGCAATAATGAAAAGCTGAATATTCTTTTTGAGAAAGGGGTAAGTCAAAATCTGCAAGTTATTCTGTTCTTTAAAGCTAGCCCAAAATTCAATGCATTAGAGTACTGTAGATAACTTTTATTACAATCCAAATATGCTACTGTTTCTTAGTGAACTGATGGCAGAAGAGTGATGCAGCTTGTCCTGGGGAGCAAACCTGGCCAAAATCAGGTGGCACCAAAGTAGGGTGAATAACCAAGAAGGAAGAGAGCGTTTCCTGTATTTCGATCTGAGAATATAATTTTCCCGAATTCCCTGGGCATTTAGCAAATGACACTCATTAGTTCCCTCTCTTTTGCTTTGAATCTAGGAGTCGTTCAAGCCCACTGAAGAGCACGTGCTAGTGGTAAGACTGCTTGTGAAACATCTGCATGCTTTCAGCAACAGCCTGAAACCAGAGCCTCTCTCCCCTTCAGCCCACTCCCACACAGCCAGCCCACTGGAGGAGTTTAAAAGGTTGGTACATGAGCATGTCTGTGAAACGTGTAGCACTTCTCCCTGAAAAGCTGAGCTTCTGTGAGAGGTTGAATTATGCTGTTTTGATGCTAAATACAGAAGTACATTATTAAAAGTACATGAGAGCTAATGGATTATGTTTCTCACATCCACTGAGTGAGGGCAGCTTCAGCAGCAGCTATTGCACTGATCTGTAGAGAAAAGAAAATGCTACCAGAGGATTCTGACCAAGGTTGGTTTAGTATCTGGGATTTAATAATTTGAGTTGAAATTCAATGGCTTGAAGTAGTTTCAGTTAAAAAAGAACAGATTTTGCTCAATTCTTTTCTTACTTGCATTTGTGAAAGTGTTGAGTTGTTGGTTGGTAGGGTTGGGTTTTTTCGTTTTTAAAATTTGCTGCCAGTTTATACATGTGATTGACTCTTTTTGCAGGGTTGTGATTCCTCGGTTTGTCCAGGAGAAGCTTTATATCTTTCTGCAACACTGTTTTGGCCACTGGCCTCTGGATGCCTCTTTCAGAGCAGTAAGTACCTGCTTCTCCACCTAAGTCTGTACTCAACAGAAGTAGGTATTAGTTATTGCTGTTTAGCAGCTATTTCTTGATCTTTACATCTCTGTTTTCTAGAGCAGTGAAATTCTTTATATAACAAATGAAAAAATTAACAAAAAACCCTTCCTGCCTTCCTTTCCAAAAAAGTATTGGCACTCATGTGGGTTCATGTGTGATTTTGCTTAGGTTCTTGAGATGTGGTTAAGTTACTTGCAGCCTTGGAGGTACGCGCCCGAAAAGCCACCACAAAGCACAGAGCCTTTGCCTCGCAGCGTCTCAGAGAAATGGTGAGGAGGGGGAGCAGCTGTGAGTAATCTGAGCCAAACCTCAAGGAGCTGCTGAGTAAAACAGCAGTGTTTTAGGAACTATGCACCAACCTGAATTAAATACTTAAGCAAGACTAGAGATGATTTCTTAGAACACCAGTTTTTGTTTTGAGAGTATTCTTTTGTCTCAGTGTAAATTGACCATCCTTCCAGAGACAGTATAAAACATTTCCTTAGTGGCTTATTTAGTAGAAGACAAAATAACAATTCTTTAAATAGTTGTACTCACAAATCCTGTACTCGCTTTGACAGGGCTACCTTTATTCAAGAAAACCTACTCATGTATACCAAGCTATTTGTGGGATTTCTGAACAGAGCTCTTCGAACAGACTTGGTCAGTCC
Source organism: Orthonyx spaldingii (assembly GCA_013397795.1). Taxonomy (NCBI): domain Eukaryota; kingdom Metazoa; phylum Chordata; class Aves; order Passeriformes; family Orthonychidae; genus Orthonyx; species Orthonyx spaldingii. Next base: position 396,550 of record VZTJ01004863.1, on the reverse strand, counting down.
AAAAAATGCCCTCATGGTGTTCCGAGTAGCTAAGGTCTTTGCTCAGCCCAATCTAGCTGAAATGATCCTGAAAGGTAAAAGGATATTTTGACATCTTATGTTGTCCTGTCTCAATCTTTCTTCACAATAGTCGTGTCTCACCTCACAAGCACTGAGGTGAATAGACTTCTCTCCCATTTTGCATGCTATTTTGCCTTTCAAAAGTCTGTCTTCACTAATGTTTGTCAATTGGTTTAGTAAGTCTGTATAGTTCTCTTCTAATCACAGTAGATTTCATTCCACAATTTTTCTTTAAAGAATAAAGAACACAATTACAATTGTCAGTTTTTCTTACACTTGCATTACCTCATTATATACTTCAGGACTTAAACTTCATATATCTCTGAAAGTCTCTATACTTAGTAAAAGAGTCATGCATGCACTTCAGGATAATTATGATATAGTAAATTTGGGAGTGGTGAGATTTGACAAGTATTAATGTCTGAAGTATGTTTCTCCACTGCCTTTTGTTAAAAAATGTTACAAACTTAAAATGCTGCTTGTATGGTCTGCATTAAATGCACTCTGACATTTTCTGCTCTGGGCAGAGAGAAGTAAATAATAAACAGTATTAAGGCCTCTTCCCCCTTAGAACTCCCTCTAAATAAAGTTGCCCAGCAGCCTTAAGGCAGCTGGGCCTTCCCCAGGCAAGACCAGTATGTCGTAACCATCTTCACTGCTTTTTTCAAATTCTAGGAGAACAGTTATTCCTGGAGCCAGAACTTGTTATTCCCCACCGACAACACCGACTCTTTATGAGCCCCACTCTTGGTGGGAGTTTTTTGTCATCACGGTCTCCAACTGTTACAGATGCCTCATTTAAGGTGAAGAGTCATGTTTACAGCTTGGAAGGACAAGACTTCCAGTATAAACAGATGTTTGGCACAGAAGTCAGGAATTTGGTAAGCAACAAGCTCCTTAGCACCCGCCTTTCTACCCTGACAGGTGTTTTCTCAGTGCTGAGCATCAATGTCAGGAGAGGTTAAGAGTGGAAAACTTCACTGCATTACTGTACAATTTAGTTTGTTGATGGTGACTTCTGGACCCTGAGGGGTCTCAGTCCAGCACATCTGTAAAAATCTGCTTCTCTTTGATAAATTATATGTTAACGTAACAGCTTGCTGCCTTGGAGCAGTATATGGTGAGTATTTCTTCTCAAACATGCTTACTGTGTGTTGGGGTTTAGGATTTTTCCTTTTGTTTCTTTCTTTTAGGGAATTTTCTCTCATTTGTTGCTAAGAAACAATAACGACTGGTACTTAGGAGAGACAAAAGAAGTAACCACAGAGAAGGGGGAGGAGTGCAGCTGGCTTTACTGTGGTAGCTGAGGATTATTCTCCTGGGAAGGGCAGAGATAGCAGGAGATGTGGGCTGGGGAATGGGCTGGGTGCAGCTCCTAGCTCTCTCTCGCTGTTCGCCTTTGGAGGATGGCAGTCGAGTTGCTGCTTACTGGAGGGGAATTTGCCACCAGAGCCCAGCCCTGTCCTGCTTCTTCTGCCATGGGTGCACCTTTGCTCTTGAGAGCAGGCACTGAACTGGGACCTTATTAACACCCTACCTCACTTGAAAAAAGGACTTTCATCATCTGCGGGGGTGCCTCAGGGGAAACCCCGGGACCCCGAGCCCTTTCCCGCTCTGAAGGAGCCTCTCCCTGCCGTGTTCTGATGCCAGGCTGCTGTTGCCCAGCCCTACCCTGCCTGTGCTACTGCTCCGGGTTTTTTTGCTGCACCGTAGCCCCGCACTCCCCTGCCTGCCCGGATGCCCCGCGTTTCCGGCTACAGCCGCAGAGTTTCTGATAGATCTCGGTTACCACTCTGGGATTCTGCTCGTCCCTGCTTATCCCAGCTTGCTGCTTCCGAGGTTCCTGCTGCCGCTCCTTTCGCTGTCCGGCAGGGCACCGGGCCCGGCTGCCCCCGGGGTTGGGAAAGGAAGCGCCTTTTCCACCTCTCCCGCCGGCTGAGCCGCCATTGCCCAGCGAGAGACGCCACAGCGCCCCCTGCAGCCGCGGGGGAGTCAGCGCACCCGCCCTGCCCGGCCGCGAGCCGCCAGCGCCCCTGCTGGCTGCGGCCGGAACTGCACCAGAGGGGAAAGTGCTCGGCAGCCGAGAGAAGGCTGTGACTGGGTTCTGGTTCTGCTCGTTGTTGCTGCTGTTGTGGTTGTCTGTCTGCCTTGTCATACACATATCTATACCAGTAAAGAACCCTTTTCCCATATCTTTGCCTGAAAGCCCTGTAATTTCAAAGTTAGAATAATTCGGAGAGAAGGGGGTCATATTTTTCATTCCAAGGGAGGTTCCCGCCTTCCTTGACAGACACCTGTCTTTCAAACGAAAACACTGTGATCTTCTGATTGATCAGTACATTTCAGCAAGTCAGACAAAAGCAGCAGGAATAAAAAAAAAAAAGGCAGCTGAAGAACCTAAGCAGCACTGAGGTTTCTTGAATACTTCAACAGAACTGCCTATGCCCTATTGGAAATCCAGCTAACAGTCAGCACAAATCCATATGCACTAAGGGAGTGAGTTTGCTGGGATTGCTCTTACTTTCAGCTGTCAAGGCACAGTTTTATCCATGTATTGATGCTTAATGGTCCTTTATCTTTATCCCACACAATTTTCTTTTGTTTTTTTGTTTTAGGTGTTAAAGCTGGCTCAGTTAATCTGTCAGGCACAGCAGACAGCAAAGTCCATATCAGACCATTCTGCAGAGACAATGGCCAGCCAGTCCTTCTTCTCGTGGTTTAGATTCACACCATCAGAGATGAATGGTTCCTACACAGGCAATGACCTTGATGAAATTGGGCAGGACAGCATCAAAAAAACAGATGAATATTTAGAGAAGGCATTGGAATATTTGTGCCAGATCTTTAAGGTATGTAAAATCTTTCTAAGAACTTGTGCAGTGAGAACAAGAGTTGTGATTTGTAAAATGTATGTCTATGTCTCTTGTACTTTGTGGGGTCACAAAGCTAGCCAGAGATCTTGCTGGTAAATTTTAACATCTTCTTGACTTTACATGACTGCTTCAAAACCCATTTTCAATATAGATGGAATTAGGTGTTCTGAATTTCTAAGTATCAAACCTACTTTGTTTAAGTGACCACTTTTTTTGACTGTATAATTTATACCAAACCTGTTTACTTGTGCCTGTCCTCATGTTTCCAAACAGACAATTTTAAAAACTCTCCAGTATCTTCTAAACATAAAGCTGTAAAAATACAACTGCAGCAATGGACGAACTGTTAAACTTAAAAATAACAGATTCATTTCTCTGCAGCCACACTCCCTTATACAGAATTGCCCTAGGAGACAGCTCTTTAATACTTCTTGAGAGCTAAGGGAGATACAAACCAGAGCACTTCTCTAGAATTAGGCAAGCACAGACAAATCTGGAGAGGTTTATCTTGTTTTAATGTCTAACCGAAGTGCTGTTAAGCAGTTCTTGGTATCTGAGATGGCTGTCAAAGACTTCCAATGCTAATGAGTTTAAGTGAGAAGTAAAGTAAATAGAGGGTAGATCAAACTTGCTTTAGAACTGTGTTATTCTTGTATAGCTGAGTGAAGCCCAGCTGACCCAGATGATGATGAAGTGTGGGACAGCTCAAGATGAGAATGGAAAAAAACAGCTTCCAGACTGTATTGCAAGTGAGAACGGCCTCATCCTTACACCTCTTGGCAGGTACCAGGTGAGAGAAAAACAATTTCATATCACTACCTAGGTTGTTCTTGATACAAGTTGTCCTTCTATGAGGAAGAGAAATGCAACTTACTTGGAGCTAAGAGAGGTGCCAGTAAAAAGCTGTTTCAGATGGGAGCTACAAGATCAGGTGTTTTATTTTCCCATTTCTAGATCATAAATGGCTTACGTAGGTTTGAGGTGCAGTATCAAGGGGATACTGAACTTCAGCCCATTCGGAGCTACGAGAATGCCGCTCTTGTCCGTCTCCTGTTTCGCTTATCCTCAGTGCTCAACGAAAGAGTAAGTACAGCACTGCCTCCTCCTGTATTTTCCACTGCAAATTTCTGTTCTTTACTCCACATGTACGTATATAACACTTCATTTGTTCTTACTCTGTCTTCTTTGTTGTGGTCTAGATGGGTATTTCCTAGTAGTATGAGGCCTGCTTCTGTACCTGGAATTCTGCTTTTCCTATACAAACATTGTAAATGTGATTTATTAAGGGACTCATTATGGTTGATGAACAGTGGAGTAACGTTCAGAATGAATGCTTCTAAAACAGGAAAAGCAAATTCTTTTCTTAGGTATGAGAAACACAAGGCAAGTCTGCACTAAGACAGTTCTGCTGTTTAAAAGTGCAGTTTGACCCCCCCATTTCCTATAATCCTCACTCTATAAATGAAGAAAACCATAAAATAAGTTACTTTATGACAGCATTTGCAGGAGGACACTAACTTTTAAATGCTTCTTACCTCAGTTTGCCGATCAGATGGAAGTGCTTTGCTCCAGGGAAGATTTTGTTGGCAGACTTTGTCGTTATCATCTGACCAACCCCCACCTCCTACAGAAAATCAGGTACAGCCCTGTGGTGAGGGACAGAACAAGCCACAACTGGGGACCCAGGATCAGTCTGAGGTTTCTGGCTAGCTACAGGACTCTGATTTCTTTGCTGATGATCTACTTCCTTGCATCCTGGTTTTATGTTGGGCCAGTTGGCTGCACATTCATTATCCTAATTGGATATTTTCTTTATGCTGTAATAATGACATTTTTCTTTGAAGGATGGAAACCACATGAACACTAGTTTCCTCTTCCTGGCTTGTAAAAATAAATGTTTTAAGCCTGGGATTCCATGACTAAAATGTTTTAATTATAGCAGATCTTCATAAAATATTTTTTAATACTGAAGTTAATGAAGTTTTAGAAACAATTATGTGGCCTTGTAGACATAATCAGTGTAAATTTTATTTTTATAAAAGTGTTCCTGTAAACTCTAGTGAATACGTTGTTTGGTTTTTTTGGGGGGGGAGGAAGAATGAGCCATGAGTGTTTATAAAACTGCAGTCATGCCATAGGTAGATCCTATTGCTAACTTCTTGATCAGGTCTCCCCTTCACTAAGGATAGTGTTGCATGAGATACAGAGCCATTTATGATTTCATCCCCTAACCTTCAAAGCTTGGGAGTTTTCACTTACCATAGAATACAGTAACCCTCATCCAACTGACACTGGTGTCTAACAGGGGAAGAGCAGTACAATTATCAGCGTCCAAAACAGGAATAATAATAAATTTATTACAGTAGAAACAAACAGATAATGCATTAGCTCATGTACAAAATACTGATAGCATTCTACTGCCTCAGTCAGTGCTTACCAAGTACATTTAAAAACATTCTAAAACTGATGACACCACATGGATTTACAGAGGTCACAGCAATTTCTTGACACTACTGTAAGAGAGCCCAGCTACTCTTTAAGGTTTGCTGCACAATATGGAGAGAGAGGGGGCAGGATATAATTGGAACATCTGATATTTGAAATTATCCTGTGCCAGGAACTTAAGAGGGAGCAACTTAGACATATGGGGAAACATGAAAAATGCATTAAGTTAGAGCTACTTGTGGTAAATGTTTTCATTAGAAGTGCCCAACACTAAGGCAGCTGATGACTGACTTGAATGCCCATCATTATTCAAGGCACAATGTATTGGTTGTCAGTTCTACTCCTGAGATGTTTTTTGCCTTTTCTGTTTAAACAAACTCATGTAGTATAGAAGCATTTTCAGTGCACTGCATTAACTCCCAAAGGAACCCAGAGGCCTCAGAAAGACTCTTAAAAGAAGAAATGGAGCTCTGAGCCTACTGGATTGATTTGTGTCACTTGGCCATTACACTGTTGGTCTCCCCCCCACCTTGATGTACACAGTTACTGAATTTATAAAGTCAGTGTGCACGTAAGTATCTCTTCTTTCTCATCAACCTTACTCTTTTGGAGTGTGAAACATGGTCCATACTAACCAAAAACCATTTATATAAAGCAGCATTCAAAATAAGCTATAAAATACTTTTTTTGCTCAGTTGGGTTCCACATTCCCACCCCCAAGTATAATTACCCAGATTTATCTCATATATTTGAGGGATGCATTAGAAGGATGCAATTTGTCCCATCTCTAGGCAAAGCTAATAGTCAAAACAATTTCCTGCACCCACTGGGAAGTTTGCAGACACATTCTAGTTGCAGCTCATTTATTTCTGGAGTAGTATCAGGTGACAAAACATACAGTGGGAAAGAAATACTGGCACTGAGCAAATTTTGAAGCAAATTAGGACATTTTTTCCCTATTCCCTCTTATACTAGGCTCCCTGATGGAAGTCCACAAATAATTTCTTCTCTAAGAAGACCATAAAAACTCATCCTAAATACAATCTTGAGAACCATATATACACATTTTGTATATTTGAAAATGCTGGCAAAAGTCCACAGAGGCAGATGATAGAAAGCATGAAAGCTAATTCTAACATCAGGTTCTCTACTGAACCTGACAACCTAGAAACAAAACAACATAAGGCTTCTTTCTTCTGAAGTAACCTCCCCACACTGCTGTTTTCCAGTGGCATGTAGAAGAGGCCAGCTGTTGAGACCTTCTTTCTTGCTTCATGATTTAGGAGGTAAGCTGTTATGCAGCAGAGAGACAGGCCTGACGAATGCTTTGTGCCCAGGTGTTCAAGAGTGCTGTGACTGAATGCTTGTCTGGGAGTTGCAGTAGTTTTGAAGTCATGTATCGATACACTGACTGCAAAAAGGGATTGGCTGCTGGAGAAAAAAAAGATAACAGATAAAGGAAGTTGTCATAAAAATCATATTAAAAACATTAAAATAAAAGAGAAACATTAGGTGTTCACATTTCCCCACTACTGCCACATAATACATGCCCAACAAATGTCATGGCAGCTTCTTCATACCATACTGTCTGGGGTTCTTTATCCACAGAGGGCTCTGATCGGGATAGTCCGCTGGAACACTGAGCTGTAGTGGTGGGACATTTGGAAGATTCTTGTCATCTGGAAGGCAAACACGCTTCCATCAGAACAGAGCATTTCTTGCCAGACAGTAGGCTTTTTGTGCATAATTGAGCTTGGTTTCTAGCATCTGAACCCCAAGGAGGAACCAGACTGCACATCTGCCCCTTTCTTACCTAGCTTGCATATGAGATGAACTGTGCCGTTATTACTGCAGTGTGAAGGGTCCAGGTTCACCAGGAATTTAGGATTTAATCTTGCAACTTCTCCTTGCAAGACATTTGGTATGGTCTGTCTCTCATCCTCTTCATATTTCCGTTTTCGAGGGGAAGCAACTGGGGCCCTGTGTAAAACACAGCGCACAAAAGGACCAGGTGAAAATATGCCAACACTGTACTTCTTACATATTTTACATGTGAAAAAAGAAAAGCTGTAAGTCACCCCCATCCATAAACCCATCTGTTCTTTTAATAGTTTCTACAAAAACATTTTTCCTCAAATAATGAGCACTTAAGACAGGCAGCGGGCCCGCGGTACGTACGTGATAGGCTGCCCGTGAATCGCGGTCATCGCCGGCATGAACGTCCGGTACAGGGAATGGTTGAAGACTGGTGAGCGGATGTTGGCCAGCACAGCATCCAAAAGTGGCTGACACAAGTACTGCTGTTTGGTAGGGGGCACTGGGGGAGGTGGTGGAGTAGGCTGAAACACAACAGAAGCCTCTTTTGTTTTAATCATCACCAGAAAAAGAAATATGTACTATTGATTCTGAAGAATTTTATAGTACTAAACTTCCAATGCATGAAATGCAAATGATTCTCAAAACTGTATATAGTAAAGCAAAAAAAAAACCCATATGCCGTTTTGGTTTAGGTAGGCTGTCCTGAAATCAGCCACAGTCCATAGAAATAATTATTCAAGTCTTGGCACAAAGCACAAGAAATTGAAAGTTCACTTAAGAGATACATACAGGTAACTTACACAAAGTAAATGCTTGGCCATTTTTTCCTGTTTTCTTATTTTGTCCAACCTTACTGGAAGTTTTAACAGCATGAGTGATAAAAACTGCAAAAATGATCCTGCCAGATCTTAAGACCTTTTGGAATGAATTGTTATCTTTGCAGGCACAAAGCATTACATACCACAGCCATATCATTTTTCAGCTTCTCCAGAGCAATTTCACATTTCTGCAGCGTCTTCAGGGGGCACCTGCAAAAGATGAAAAGTTTCATCCACATCACCCACAAACTGGGCACCTCAGCTGAAGTGTTTCTGCTGTCTGAGCCCCACAGCAATGACAGCCTCAATGGCAACAGGGTTGGATGCTAAAAAACAGGTTTCTGGAATAGCTGGGAAAACTGACAGAAAAAGTTACCGTTTTGAAGGGTCAGTCAGGATATCCAAGAGACTCTTCATTTTACTCAGGTCCTTCTTCCTCTCTGAAATAGTATGAGAAACACAAACACTGACTACCAGAATAGCTCCCTTTCTTGCAGACAGAAATACAGCATACTGTCAAAAATTAACACAGGAGCAAATACTAAAGAAAGTAGTGAGGATTAAACACATTTCATCTAATCCTAAGTATATCCAAAAAATAAACTCTACATGTTTCAAAACCATCAGAACTAAAAGGAAACTGATGAGAATTTAAGGATAAGGATTTTGCCCACTCATCACACTAAAATCTTTAATTAGAAGCAAGAAAGAACAGCTCTGACATTTTTAATCCCTGGAAGATATGTCACCACAAAAGACAAAGTACTGCTTCTTTCAGCAGGTAAGAGAGCTGACACAGAGAAATACATGGCCAAATATAGGAAACCCCACCTTCATTTTTATCTATTTTATTTATCATCCTCCGGAGTGGCTCAATGTATTTTGATAGCTGTTTTAGTTTTTCCAGATACTGTTGCTCCTCTGACTGACCAGAACTGGCTGGACTCATGACAGAATTTGGATTTCCTGGCAAAAAGGAAGACTGCATGTTATAGGGTGATAAAAGATACTGCAGAACATTATTCTCGCATTTCAGACTCTTGATCTGAAATGTGGCACTCTCAAAGTGTAGCTCATGTCAAATATCCAAATCCACAACTGGATGCCCTCCGTAGTTTGTGCTTGCCCAACCCTCTAGTCTTTGTGTACAAATAACACGTTCTATGGGCAGAACAGCAATTCCCACTTAATACATTTTTTTTTCTGAAAAGTTCCAAAGTTCCATATACGCATTTTTAGGTCTTTATTTTGCCTTCACTCTGATGCTTTAAACACTAAATAAACACAATAGATTCACTGCAGTTTTTGTTAAGTGGGTCCTTTCCTAACTGCAAAGCACAGAAGACTGGTATGAGAAGAAGCCAGTATGTTACTTCTGTTCATTGTATCACAAACTGCTTATTATGTCTGGGAGGGAAGTGCAAAGTGCCAGAATATGTTTGGAGCAAAGCAGTCTGCTGCCTGTGATTAAGTGGTTATGTCCTTTACAACTGCAGTGTCACTAAGGGCTCCTTCCTGTTGAACTAAGGAATCATTATGCCTCTATAAACTTGCTCCATTAAATTAAGTATCATTCTTTTTTCAAAAGATTTGGGAAGTTAGAAAAACCCATTACATAGTTCAGTAATGAGAAAAGAGGTTTCAATAGATTTTGATTTGGGAATCCAAGCTGTTGAGTCATGTGGTGTATGTGACATGTTCACTACTTGCAATGCCAGCTGCTACACAGAGCTCTTGGAAGTTTATCCTGAGCCAAAAATAACAGATTTCCCAGGAACTGTTACCGTTACCAAAACATAGCCCAACTCATGGTCTGCAGTATAGCTCCTAGATCATTTACCTGGAGTGTTTAAAGGACCTGGGGATGGAACACTAAAGTTCTGAGGTGTTCGTGCAGCTGCTGGGCTCTGTGATGGTTGTGGAGAGGGACTGGGGAGAAAGCTGCTGGGTGATGGAGCAGGGCCAGAGCTGGAAAACAAGCATAAAATTAAACCTGCCAGAACCTAACAAGGAAGGATCATCAGTCTGTAAGCAGATATGATTTTAGTAAGCATCGTTATGGCAGTCTGTAGTTCTGCCTTGGTGAAGATTTCATACACAGATTCTTTACATAAAATGGGGGTTTTCAGAGTGTATTCAGCACAGTTTTCCCTGAGCTCCCAGTGTAGTTGGTATTAAAATTCATTCACTTCAATGGAAACAGAGTAAGATATATTGAATGTTTCTGAAAATCTCACACTTATGGCGTTAACAGAAGTCTTCAAAAGTTGCAGTGTGGCTCACCTGACATTTGAGTTTGGCTGAGAGGTTGGTTGGCCTGGCTGAGGAGACGGCTGTGGTGGTGGAGGCATTGATTGGGGTGTTTGAGCTTGTTGGACAGGAGATGGGGATGACATCATGGTAATATTGTTCTGGCTGACCTGAAATGTGGGAAAAGATACAATCAACAACAACAAAAGGGAGCAGAGGATGGGAACCTAACTAAAAGGCTTTACCTGTGGAGAGAAGTGTATCCTCAGGCCTACAAGAAATGAAAGCATTAGTTTCTTTTCTCCCCCATGAGGGCACTCCCACCTGTATCACTCTTGAAGCTCTCAGGGCAGTAAATCTTATCAACTTCAGTAGAAATAACCACTAAAACTGCATATAACTTGAATTAACTATATAATAATTATTTTTCACTGCCCAAACCATCATGTTGCAATTAAAATGTTGGAAGTGCCATGTGAAAAACCTGTACTTTATTAGAACTAAAGACGAGCAGGAAGAAAAGACAGTTCACACTTGATATTTAAGAGTCAAAAAACCCTCCTTATTTAGATATTTTAATTACAGTCTTCAACGGTCTGTCAGACTTGTCTGTAGCTTCTAATACAGTTTTCTTTAGGAAGAAGGAAGAAAAAAATTAGGTAAGCCAAATCACTGACATCTTGTTTAAATACTGAATTCTGAAAATCTGGGTGGAGATAGAAACTCCAAACTGAATGGCTGGGTGGAAAAAAAAAATGAAGTAGCTTTCTGACCTTTGGAGAATGATGAGGTGTGCCTAAAGGACAAAAAGGCAAGTAAGAGCATTTCTAGAACAACACGAAATTCTGAGTAACAACTAAGTTTATTCTGTGCACTCTACAGTGCCAGAGCCAGATGATACTCGTATTTCAGCAACTTCTCACATTTGTTCTAATACACATTTGTCCCCTTAATCACTTAAAACCAAACAAGAAAACCTGTGCAATTGCAGAGGCATGGTATAGTAATGCAGATATTAAGTGATCATGTCGTGTAAGGCACACGCAGAGTTCTTATGACTTGAGGCTATAAATAAGTACATACAAAGATAAACTGAATTACTCTGCAGAGGCAGTATATTGTGGCTCATCAACCTGTGTGTCCATTCTGTAAGTCATTGATTAATATCTTTGAATTAACAACTCTTTCCCTCAGTTTAACCATTTTTAAGCAAAGGTTCCAGTAAATCCACAAGCCTCACACACTTCACAGGCACTGCAAATTGGTGTTGCCCTTCACTTTCTTGTTAAGTATCCATCTAAACAATCCAACTGTATCCAGAGGACATGATATTTAGCACGTTGAAAAATATTGCATTGTCTACTTTTGCATGGACACACTGACTACAACAGGAAGTGCTTTGCTTGGTACATCACATTGCAGCTATGCAAAAGGTCATACTCTCCCCTCCCCAAAAAAAGGGCACAAACAATCCCCAGCTCAGTGCAAAACTACTAAGCTTGAAGATACTAGTTTATCATCCCTTACAGAATAGTTTAAAATCAAATGCAGCCTGACATACTATGATACTTTTTTCAATCTCCAAGAACCTCACTACCTTTACAACCTCTCACACAAAGGTAATACTTAGGACAAGAGGGTCTGAAATGATACAATATCTTCCTTTTCTCCATAATCAACAACTACAGAGCTTGTGCTTGCTGTTTTCCAAAGGAGGTGGATTCTTTAACAGCATGTGTCTCCTCAACAGCTGGAAAAGCATTTCTGAGATTGAAAAGCACAGTTTGCCTCCCACAGACACCAGGCAGCTCACCATGTTTGGAAGGAAGCTAGGATTGACACTGCAAAAAGCATTCCCTGATTTTTCAAAAGGCTATTTAATGTGCTATTAGACAGCAAGTGATTTAGAACTTACCCATACGGATACTACACCCATTTTTCATCAAGTCAGACTACGACCACTGAGAGTGGTTCATTACTTCCTGGAAATCAGGCCCTTGTTAAGTGTCTCAAGTTGGTTACAAAAAATTACTTCTGAACACTTAAATGTGAGGAAGGGAAGGCACGGGAAGGCACGGGAAGGCACGGGAAGGCACTGGAAGGCAAGGGAAGGCAAGGGAAGGCAAGGGAAGGCAAGGGAAGGCAAGGGAAGGCAAGGGAAGGCAAGGGAAGGCAAGGGAAGGCAAGGGAAGGCAAGGGAAGGCAAGGGAAGGCAAGGGAAGGCAAGGGAAGGCAAGGGAAGGCAAGGGAAGGCAAGGGAAGGCAAGGGAAGGCAAGGGAAGGCAAGGGAAGGCAAGGGAAGGCAAGGGAAGGCAAGGGAAGGCAAGGGAAGGCAAGGGAAGGCANGCAAGGGAAGGCACGGGAAGGCACGGGAAGGCACGGGAAGGCACGGGAAGGCACGGGAAGGCAAAAGATTTAATTATGTTTTCTGCCAGATTTAAGTTTCTGTGTGTAATTCAGCACCAAGGATATTATTTACATTAATTTACAAATGCTACAGAAAAGCAAAGAAAAGGACATGCAGCATTTACTGTGCACATAAGCACTGGATGAATTGAATTTTTTTGCACTACCCCTTCTCATTCAAATACATGCACAGGCAAACAGATTTCCTTCTTGCAACAGGTTAGCTGTCTGCCAGCTGCATTTCAGAATAGCAAAGACCAATGTCTAATAGTAAGAAAAACTGTGACATTTTCAAAAACATGCATTCAGAAGTGTGCAGTTCTGAACTTACTGCCTCAGTTTTCTTTGACAGCAGTTCATTTGCTACGTAATAATTTCAGATGTCTTTCTATAGAACAGATTTAAAGATGATTTCAGATTTAGGTTTCTACATTATTTGCAGGATACAGATTAAGATTGTAACAATTTAATGAAATTTCAGCTTCTAGGGAATGCTCTTTGCAGCTGACTCTGAGTAAAAAGAAGGCTTAAAAGAACCAACCAACCAACCAAATGCACCATAAAAATCGCTATGAACTCAAAAGACAAAGAACCCCCTCCTCTCCGGAGCTTTAACTCCATTGAACTCAATCAACTCCAGAGCTAAGCCATGGTTACTGATCATTTGTATACCCTACAGCTTGAACAGATACAAAGAAATGCAACTACATTTTTTTTTCACTGAGGGATATGAGTTTCTGCACATAAAAGCATGTCCAGACAGCTACTGCAGCCCACTGAGTATGAATTTGCTCTGTGACTCTACAGTGACCTGACCATGACACCATACTCTAAATTTTGAAGTCTTGCCCAAAAGATTTTTAGGCTTGCGTCATAAAATTTTGCATTTACATCCACTAAATCAAAGCTAATCTTAGTGTTCAGAGCACACTGTCCTGGAAGAGAGAACTCATAGCTGGGTTTATCTCCAGTTTGCTGAGTCTCAGGCACAGAACAGCACTCAGGAGATAAAGCTGGTAAGGGTTCTCAGTTCTAACTCTCTTGCAAATCAAAACACCATGTGATTGTGGAATACAACATCGTATCAGTAATGGGGTTTTTTTGTTTGAAAAGACTATAATAGCAAAAAACCCCAACCAAACAAATAAACTCACTGGAGAATCAAATGAGTCTTGTGATAAAAAAAGGAGAGACTGTTTTGTCATATGGGGTAAAAATAGATAGCCAGAAGGTATTGATACCACATCTGGTCCTTCTGCTGAAAAGCATTCTTCAGTGCAATACCAAGGTTCTTTTCTAAAGAGAAAACACACCCTGAACTACCTATCACCACATCTAAATGGTTTTTGATACTATAGTCAAGAACAGGACATGCTCTTAAATGAGTGATTAATAATCACATATATGCTACAACCCTTTACTCCTATTGTGAACAGCTGCAAGGGCTCTGATGACAAGGAAGTGATATCCAACAGATAATATTAATTAAGTATTTTACAAGATTAAGAGGTGTAAAAGACAACATTTCTAATTTCTAATCTACCTAGAACCTGAACAAAATGTTTTGGCAGGCAGTACTAGAGAATCATGCTCATCCAGAGCTGTCAAGTATATGGTAGGTCAGACTGCCTTTCAAAATATGTTTCCAGCCACCAGTAAACCATGACTCACTTGCTCATCCTAGCACCGACTTAGGAGCCATTTTCACTCCAATCATTGTTCATGAAAAATTTCTCTTCTTCTTCTTCTGCTTTGACCAGTTGTTCAGCCTCCTACATCACTTTCACAATCCTTGGCATGCTACTGAGAACTCTTCCTGATGACCAGTTCACCAATGCTTGTCAGTAACAATGACAGTGCTAAAAGATCACCCTATGGCACTGAATGCTTGAACTAGAAGTCTTTTGCTATGAGTCAAATATTAAATATAAGAAAAACTAATATTTAAATATGCATGGGAAAGCCTCAAATATTGTGGGTATTTCAAATGGGAGATGATTATCTCAGTATATATTAACTGCTACAGTGACCAACGCACAAAGTAAATTCACCTCTGACTCCACAGCTGTGCCTGGGGTTTATGTCAGTTAACATATACACACTGTCCTGGACTGAAATGACCCCATTTTCAACCAGAAATGCAGTTGTGTTTGCCTAGGACTGCAGAATCTTTCTGGTCACTATCACCACCTTTGCAAACTCCTGAGAAGAAATGAAGTGCTCTGACCTCACGCATTTTCCAGCAACAGCTGGATAGGAGATGCCAGCCTGCCTACACAGGTTCTTCTCTGATGCAGGTACAAGCGGAATCCTTCTGGCAGTTCCTCCTACACAACCATGAAACAAAAGAACAGCTCAAATTTTTCTGGGTCCCTGATACCCTGCCAAGAAGCTGCTCAAACCGAAAGAAGCCAAGTTTACTAGTAATGCAAGAAGCACCTGTACAGAGCATGAACATATGCCAAGCAAGGGCCTGGACACAACTCAGCCAGGGACACTGCAGTGCTGACTTGCAACACTCAGAAATGCACACTCATGGAGTGTGGACCTTTGAGACTTGAATCAATTCTGAACATGGAAAAGTTTTAAATGTTAAAATAAAGAACTATGCCACTTTAAAAATGCTTTATTTGATATCCCAAGCTCTCAGAAAGCCTATTACTTAAAGTGAAAAAGGATCCATAAAAAACACAACCTGAACAGACCAACACCCTGAGTAACACCAGCAAGTTCATTGTTTGATGCAAAAGTGAATGACCCCTTGCTTGAAAGGCAGCGCTACATACCCAGGCAGTGAAGCTTTGCACAATTCCTGACACAATGTGCTTTGACCCAGTAAATACCTGTGGCATTTGCTGTCCGCCCAAGGGGATGGAGCTTGGTGGTGTAGCAGACACAGCGGTGGTAGGCGGGAACCGTGGCCTGATTTGCATCCCACCTCGGGCCATAGGTGCGGTGATCATCTTTGAGGACAGAGGGACAACAGACAAAAGTAATCGCAAAACAAGAAATGCAGTGCACTGGCAGGATGAGAAGCACATGCGACCTCCAGGAACTGGGGAGGGGGAAGCATGAAGGGAAGGTTAGTGAGCTTTTCTCTAAAGGTTAACCTAATGTGCTAGCTTGGAAATCAAACTCCTTTTTCATAGAGCACCTAATGCATTCCTGGTATCTTGAGAGAGCCAATATGCAGACTCAGATTTGTGGGTCAAGGGTTGACTATCCTGTCATTTCCATGAAGGGCCTTTCCTAAATTTTTCCTGACATCTTGAAGTTCTAAAATTCTTGGAAATAAGTACTCTAAGATTGCTGTCAAAAATACTCCACATAAGAAGCTCTATAATGCCAAAGGCTTCTGATGTGCTTTCCCCCACTGTGAAATCCAAGGGTTTAGCAGTATTTGCAAATGCCCCTTCTATTATAAGAGATTTTGTCAAAAGTTAAACAGCAACTGTCAGTACAAGGCTCCACAGTGAGGAAATTTCACACCAGCCTAACCTATGCCAGTATAACAACGCCAAAGACAATAGAAAGGACTTCCAGGTCTGAAAAATCTATTTCGTTCCTTTTATAAGCCACAGAATAAGTCAAATATACCTTTTTAATTTCCATAATTTTGACAAATACCTATTACTCTACCACTAAGTTGTGCTAAATTATTCTGAGTCCATGATCTTCCTCAAGCCTATTCATGCTTTTTGATTCTCCAGCTGTATAGAGTGAGCACACCCTAAAGTACAATCATTTAGGGTAAATGATTAAGGTTAGCATTAGAATGAATTTTTATTTTAAAACAGTATTAGATTGGGACTATGCTGCTCTGCAGTGCCTAAAAGTACCTTTCAGAACCATCAGTCTGCAGGACACACAGATTTAATTAGATATATATATATATAAAACTATATATATCTGTATAGCCATCTGTTACTTAAAATTTGGTATTACACCACATACTGAAAATTTACAACAAATACAGCATACTTTTGAGGTAATATTCAGGTAACTTTGGCAGATTCACTTATCACTAAAATAACTTCTGCTTGGTACTTCAAAGATCTACAGTAAAGTTCTCTGGGCTACCTTTCTTTCCTAGCTTACATGTTACCAAAGAACCTACACAATCCTAACTAACCTAAGAGATAATGTAGTCTCCTTCCTGTAAATGGTTTGGGGCACTCCTGCTTGGTGTTTATGTAAATGGACTGAAGCAGCCAGCAACATGTCTCTAGAGAGTCAAAGAATGCATGTGCTTACAATTGTTAAAAATAAATAAAATTAAATACAACATAGCAAGACCGAAAAAGGAAAGCAATAACTGATAAAGAAAATAGTGTCAAATTCAGCACAGCTTTTAGTTCACAACATCAGAGCAATACAGTTGCTTTCCATCCAGGCAAAGAGCGATGGTCAGAGACAGGATTTCAAAAGGGAAACAAATGAGAGCACTTCAGACATCACACACATATGCACACGTGCACACACAGCATGCAACAGCCGCCACAAGCGAACACAATAACCCAGCACTGCCACAAAGCACAGGTGGATGCTAGGAAGTGCAGTGAAGAGCTACAGTATCAACATGAGAGCTGGTGAAACAACACAATCCTAACAAAACAAAAAAAAACCCGGGGGAATTGATGGCGGTAGGGGGATCCTTTCAGGCACAATCACCCCATCTTAGACCCTCGTGAATGTACACAGATCTCTGAAGCATGTGGAGCCCCAGGCATGTTACAGTGACCCACATGTCCCATCTTGGCCATGTTTCTGAAGCCACACCACCAAAGTGTGAAGATTTAGATTACTTTCACTGAGGCAAAGGAAATTCGAAGAATATTCAGAGGTTTAAGTGTCTGGCAAACCACTGAACCAGCAAACAAACTCTAATTCAAAGGCTTTCAGCTGCTCGTAGTATTGCGGTTGGTCAAACGAGTGCATAAGCACACAATTTTGGGTTAGGTTTTTTTGTATTTTTTTAAATATGTGCTTTGGAAAGGAAATATATACATAAAATGACACCAATTCCAGTCTCTTAAAAAAAGTAATCCATTTTTCCCCATTCCCCAGCTCATTTATATTTACAAAACCTATGACCCTTTGACAAAGGAGTCAAGAAAGGGGGTTCCAAAGCAGAATATCCATAAAGGAGTTACTCTTCTTGTAAAACAAGAACACAACCAGAGATGTTTAAGTACTTTTGAAAAAGATCTTAACTGAACACAAACCTTCCTCCACAAGTGAAATTGATTCTTATGGGGTAAAATTCCAGACCCTGTAAATTGAGATAAATCAGAGAGCAAGAAGAGGATCTCCCTCCAAAGTAAGCTACAAATCCCATTATTTGATAAAAATGAAGTGGAATAGAACAATTAGAATCCAGAACCTGTAACTTTTATCTAACATCCAAACATTCAGCATTCCATAAATACACAGCTTCTGTTGAGCACATGTACATACAGTGCCACTGCCACTCCACTAAAAGCAGCTCAGATTTTCAAACAGCAACAGCCACTCTGTGCACCTGAAAGAACTGCACCAGAACAGTGACTTAAACTGTACTAATACTCAACTGCAGTTGATTACAGATTTTTTTCCAAGCATTTTGTGTAGCTCTCTGGTTGCTAGGATACTACTGCTATCAGCTTCCCTGTGACTTACACGCTCAAAAGGACTAGACATCCGAGCAGGGTAATGTTGACCTGTCTGATGTCTGTATAATTTCAGAGAACTTCAAAACTCACATGAATCCATGTTTAAACCTGGAACTGCTTTTACTTTTATGTAGGGAGGATGTACAGAAACTTTATGGAAAAGGAAAAATGCAGACATAGCAAGCAAAATTCCCAGTTTGAAAGCCATTACAGACTAAGTTTAAATGTAACAAGCAAAGATTAGGATACAGTTTGTTTACAAAAAAACCTTCCCTGAACCAACTAAAGAAACCAAGGCAGATTTCTTAAAAATGCTGGTGCTACTGAAAAATGTACTAAATAGAAAGCAAAAATCTAGTCTTAAAAGAAACTCCTTTAAATTAATTAACTCCTTTAAATAAATTAAAGAAAATCCTTATGCACTCTCAACACTGAAGCTGCACTGTAATATTATATACAGCCACAATCTTAAAACTATTATATACAGAAAATATTTAGACAAGTACAAGAAACCCATTTAGTTATTGGACTTCATAGTGGTAAGTGAGTTTTAGTAGACTCATATTGCAGTGGCACGAACACAAATGGAGTAAAGCCCGTATGTGGAATATTCCAAACTCCATATGTGGTAGATAAAGAGCAATCCCCAAGTTTACTACACAGGACTGAATAAAGCTGCAATACAAAACTTGCTGTCAACCATGTTATCACCCAAAACTTTTCAAATGCACTGTGGTATTAAGCCACTGGCATATGTAGTCACTAAATAGGGCAAGAATTAAGTTGACTCTACATAAACACAGTCTATCTGCTTCAGAGTTGAAAAGATCACCATTAAAGTTCGTAACAAGAAAAAAAGTCAGTGTCTCCTTCCAGTAAGCCTAAGTCCCTGCAGCTCCCACCTGGAAATTATTTAAGAAACAAAGAAGTTTTAATTCACATTTCAACTGTAGGAAGAGAATTCTGTACTGTCCCAACTGTACTTACCGCTGCTCAGCTTTTACATCCTGTGTTACATTGACACAAGCCCAAGGACCAATTCCAAAACAGACCTTGGCCACATCAACAAGGATGTGGGCCATGTGAGAGTTACCATGGCACAAGACACTATCCCTGATACAAGCCTGGGAGATGTACACTGAAGAATCAGTTGCTATCACAGTCCATAAAAAAAGCTTCTTATTGAATCTATAAAATCACTTGTGCACTGAATGGAAAATGGTGCTTTAAAAACATGGAATGTCTGGGTATAAAAAAAGAATTCTGCCATTAGTCTTAGTCAGCCTCATTTCATCTGTCTGCCTCTCTCTTCATCTACAGCGGTGATATTTGTATTTACCCATGTCTGTAAAATGTCTCAATATGAAACATTACAGAGGTAAGCCACAAAAGACTTTCATATTGTTGTGGAAAATGGGATGAGAGGTTCAGCTCAAGCCGTTTCCCATTTTTTCCCCATGTCTCCTTCATACCAGATACACATCAAGAAACAACCACTGGGGCTGCAGGTGTATTGCAGGATAAAAAAAAGCCATGTTAGACAATAAGCTTTCACCCAGCACTTTTTTTTTTTAATGTAACTCTGCACTTGTGAAATACGCCATTTTTTCTTCACAATTCACATCCAGAACAACAGCAATCTAGATCTACTGCCCATTTCACTCAGAAGAATGAAAGATGAAAGGACTGAAAGGGGAGTGCAGAGAGATTTCATTGTCTATACTATTTTTTTTTTTGTAGTCAATACATGAAGATGGAAGGTAAATCACATGTGATTAAAGATAGCAGGCAAAGATTCACAGTACAGAAATCAGTTTACACAACAAAGCAGTCACCTAAGAGAGTTTAACAAAAGAAGAGGTGATACGCTCCAAGTACCAACAGTCAGACTCACAGTGTGCCCACAGGAGACCGTCTTACTCATGTGCATTCCTGTGTCAGTAATGGCAACACTCGTACCTACTTGGGACAGAGAGCATGCACAGAGAGGTTGTCAATGAAATCCTGCCTCTGATTCCAGGCAAAGGAGAAACAGCATAGAAGACCATATTCCCTTTATACAGGGGATGACTGATGTCAGACCCCTCCTCAGAAAACCACCAGAAACCCAACTGCATGCTCATCTCTAGCATGCACTTGCCATAGGCCTGTGACTAGTGATACTGGCCCCATGACCCTTACCTGCCCTGAAGCTCCCATCTGAGCAGCTTGGGCCTGAGCTGCTTGCACTGCTGCTGCTGCCTGCTGCTGCTGCTGGACCAGCTGAGCTCTTACCTTGAGTATGAGAACAAAAACCAGAGTAAACATACATACCTGAGTATGGTATGACACTTCTGTTTCAACTGCATTGACTATGCTCATTAAAAAGGGTACGGAGACAAGAGTAGCCACACAAACTAAAGTTTTTTGTGAAAACAAGTTCCCATGTTTAAAACATTTAGAATAGTTTTGCCACAGACTGCACACCCAATTCTTGCAATTTCTTACCTGTACTATCAGGTCTTAAATACAATAATAGATACTTAACTTTCTGGCAAACCTACCAATGACCAGCATTTCAAATGTTTATACAATCATTACATCTGTCAGTGTGACAATCATGACATTCAACTACTCCTAGCTTAGCTGGTAGGAGCACAACCTCCAGACATGGCAGCAGCAGTAAAGCCAGCACAGTGGAGAGCTGACACTGGCTGCACTTCAAAGTACTTGCTCATGTTCTAGAAAAACAAACAGCATGGAGGTAATTTTTCTTCAACCAGAGTATGTTTCCTTTTTTTTTTTTTCACTTGTCCATTCAAAAGTTAGACAAGAAATTATTTTTTTAATATTAGCTGCATGAATGAAATTTCCAGAACTCCTACTCTTAGGTACAAAACTGTTCTCTACTGGCAGGCCCAGATATAAACCTGTAAACACCCTGTTCTCGTAACTTGCTAACTGCAGAGCTCTTAACAAGTTATGGTTTTCCTAGTTCATTATTGGCAAAAGTCAGCTATATTTTTTATTTCTCTAGATGATCATAACAAATCAACAATCAGCTGGTCACTAGCCCTTACCTGCATAGCTTTTAACTGCTGTGGTGTAAGAGTAACAGGCATAACCTGACTGGAAATTTGTCCTGAGATTGCCTGTGGTTGAGATACCATGGGCTGGGGTTGAGGCTGGGATTGTGGTGGAAGTTGAGACTGTTGTGCCTGAGCAACCTGTTGTTGCTGTTGTTGCTGCTGCTGCTGTTGCTGCTGCATCTGTTGCATCTGCTGTTGCATGACTTGTTGAGGTGGCTGCTGCTGTATCTGTTGTTGTGGTATTTGTTGCTGCTGTTGCTGCTGCTGCTGTTGCTGCTGCTGTTGTGCCTGCATGACCTGTGCTGCCTGCAGCTGCTGCATTTGAGCAATCCGCTGGAGTTGCTGCTGCTGCTGTTGCTGCTGCATCTGAAAAGCAGGAAAAGCCAGGATGCTAAAGCTTCCAGCAATGTGACAGCAGATTTACTTTTATAGCATACACCAAAAGTAAACAGACTTTTGTCCTGAACAAAAAACAGATCCTAGTACATCAGATTGATGTTTTAAGCCCAAAGGGAAAACCCAACCTTTTTATCCACTCATCCTTCATACATCTCAACCCCAAATGGTGCTACATCCTGTATTTCCACATTACAAGCTTTCCTGTAACTTTATAAAGCAAAGATGAAGTCCATCAGCTTCTCCTGTACAAATGGGCTCAGATACAGTTTTTCAAATGTAATCATCCCTTACCAAAAACTGCGCAAGAATATGACAGCTGAAGTTTCCTCATCTGCTTTTGTGCCTAAGCATGATACATCTGTATGTACACATGTGTATTCATTATGTGCTCCGCACACATTTTTTAAAGTGGCAACATATTATTCACACAAGGTCACAACAGCCACTATTGCTACAGTAATTCAAGTGCTGTTCTTTCCCACCTATTTCTGTCAGAATGAAAGACAATCCTGACGTTTATAAACCGAAAGATACCAAGATTTTAATTGTCTATTGCTGTGACAGAAAAAAGCAACAAAACATCTGTAAAGCCTTTCCTCTAGCATGTAATATATTGCTGGCAATTAACTTGCCAGTCTAACCTGAAGCCCTACCCTAAAGTGGATACATGTTAGTAAGAGGTAGAGCTCATACTTCCACACAAGCCAAGCCTCACTTGACAAGTAACCGATCACCTCATTTGCCACTGTAGCTGTTTGTCGTCACCTGCTGTTGGTTTTGCTGCTGCTGCATCTGCAGTTTCAGCATGTGCTGCTGCTGCTGCTGGACAGCCTGCAACTGCTGCTGTTGCTGCTGCTGCTGCTGGGCCACCGCAGCAGCCGCTGCCTGCTGCTGCTGGACCTGGAACTGCTGCTGCATGGCTGACTGCTGGGCCTGGAACTGCTGCTGCTGCTGCAGAGCCACCTGCTGCTGCTGGAATTGCTGCTGCTGCTGCTGTTGCTGTTGAGCTATCTGCTGAAGCTGAAGTTGGGCTAAAGAGAAGATAGGCTGTATTTAAAACATGATACCCAAACAATGTGAGATTAATTAATGTTCTTCATTAGCAGTATTTATTTTTGCTTCCTCAAATGGATGAGGCCCATTAACAGCAGAATTAATTACACTTTGTGCTACCAACTTCTAATTCACTCTGCTTCCATTGAGTCAGCAACCTAAGTAAAGAGAGGAAAAATGTGCAGGAGGAAATATGCACCGAGGTCACCAGCAGGAAGCACTGTACCATGGAAAACATAAGTGAGCTCTACAAAAACAGTGTTCTGAAGTTGACAGGATGAAAGAAGAATTTGCTCATACGACAGCTACATTGTTGCTTGCTATACTAAGGAAGACATTTATCCAATTAGGTAACAATACTTAAAATCAATTCTTTCCCCAGTTCACTTGGCTGATTTAGCCAAGTGAAGTATGACATCTCTTCAGCACCTTTTCCTTGGGAAAAGGACTTATTACTGAAAAGCTGATCTAACAATTTCATTGACTGAAGCAAACTGAACACTTACTCTGCTGAGTAGCAGTAGAGACACCAGGCATACCATGAGGAGTCATTCCTGAGCTTCCAGGAGGCTGCTGCTGCCCTGGGAGACTCATCTGCTGCGCCATTGGACCAAGGCCTGTCATCCCACTCATTGGTGCTCCTTGAGCTCGGGAAGCCATGCCCATCCCAGGCGCCCCTGCTGTGGGACCCCCAGTCAGATTCTGCAGGGCATTCATTGGATCTACAAAAACAACAGATACTGATATGCAGCCAGCCATGCAATTGCTTTTCCAAAATGCTCTGCTCTCCATCATCCACTCTCCAATCTGGCAACTTCAGACCATGACTAGATCCAATACCCTGATAAACTACGATTCACTGCTCTGCCTGTGAGACAAGAGGCTTCCGGTACATCTTTGTCTCTCTGTAAATAGAGATGATTTTAAGTGCTCTAGTGTCGTGAAGTTCCACACAGATTTTAACTGCATTAAAGAAAAGGAACTTATTAGCCACATCCAAATTTATACACGAATCAAAACAAACTGCCAACAAAACTCCATGAGGATGTATAGCTTTTAACCTCAAAAACCAAGGGAGTCCCACTGTGGATCTTCCCCCTCAAGTCAGAGAAGCAATGCTCAGACCAGAGGATGTACTTTACTATACAGTTCCCCCTCTAACATCACTGTTATTATGCATTGAATAAATTCAATGCCTTTCAAGACAATTTTCATAATCTGAATCCTGGGCACACAGAAAAGTGAAGTTAAAGAGAGAAAGACAATTCAAGAGATCAAAACACAACATGGGGTGCAGAAGCAATATTAACCAGGTACAGAACACACACCACCTCTTTCTTAAGAATACTTATAATTTCCAGCAGTCTAGACGGCATGTTAATCAATCACAGATTGCATATTCACCCTATAGAGGGATAAAAACACAGGACCATACTATGTCCCTAACATACACTGTAGTGAGAACTAGCACTGTAGTGAGAACTAGAGGCAGAAGCCAGGATCAGATCTAAGCTCAGCCAAATGGCACAGCACGTATGCCCCACAAACACTTCTGCCTCTGATGCAACACCTGAGGAACCCAAAGCTGGCAACAGGCAGGAACCTAGGCTGCTCAGCAGGAGATGATTTTCAATCACTCTTGTGCTTTTCATGAATCTTAGTGTTGTGAACTAACAAAAGTACAAACAGGGAAACAAACAAGTCTGCTGTGTTACATCCAAAGCACTGTGCAAGCCTGTCATCCTCCTCACTGAACAACTCCAAGATTATCATGCTACCCTTCCTTTACTCCAGCAGCATTTAATAGCCCAGCTTGGGAATACAGAGACAGTTTATTCTTAGTATACCATAGTCTTGATTTCTAAACTGTTCTATTTAGAAATGGAGAGTACAGGGGAAGGAAGAAAACAACAACAAAAGAACTCTTACCGCTGACTGAGGCTTGAGATTTCTTATTGTCTGCAAAGAAAAAACAATTAATCATCTTTGCTAGTATTGTCACATTGACCCGTTGGAGATACTCTCTACAAGAAATATATACACATCATAATTTAAAAAATAAAAAAAAAAACCACTACCCACTGTAGCTCTAATAAAATGCATTAACCTAAGCCAATTCGGTAATGAGAACGCTATATAAAAACTGAAAAGAAGGCAAAAATACAGGAAAGATCAGGAAGGAAGAAAAGTAGTAAGTTTGAATAATTTCTCAAATATTTTTCAATTACAGATGATGTGTAAAAGAAACAGTATTTAGAAATTAGGCATGTATACTACAGGAAGATTTTTTAAGCAACTTATTAAGAAGCATATGCAGAATCACACATAGAAGACCTAAAATTTACTTCTTTTTCTTTTAGGAGGATTCAGTGAGTAACCATGATTGAGAAGAAAAGCAAACCAAAACTAAAACATTACTTACGAATATCTCGAAAATGGATAATAAGTCTGGCCACAAGAGAAAGATATTCCTCCTAGAGGTGAAAAATGAGTATTTTAGCATAAGAAATGAAAACAGAATAACCATTACTTTCTGGTTCTTCAGTATTCTTCCTCAACATACTAGATTTTACTTTACAATGTGTGTGGGCTTTTCAGAGCAGTTCACTTCCAAGAAATAGTGTTTATTAACTAGAAATATTTTTACTAATAAGTCATTGTGGTTAATGTTACAAGAAGGCCAAGAAACCACAAAATTCACAGGAAAGAACCTCCCTGACAGTCACACTAATAGGATCATAATATGCAAACATTATAAACCAACATACATTTGCCACTTCGTAGCCACTATAATTCCTTTTTTATAAGGACAGAAACTGCTTACTTGGCACACTGAATTATTTTAGTCCTTGAATTATGTCACATTCATACTACAATAACTTTTTTAAAGCTAAGTTCATATTACAAATACAAGCAAATCAATAACTTGGAAAACTGACATGATAGAAGTGTCAGAAATGAAAAGACAAATATTCTTTGAAATATTTTCTTAGTGTGCTTCATAACATGTAAGCATCTCCAGAGGGCTGAGATAGCCTTCCTGCCCATGAAACAACTCACCAGAGAAGATGCCAAAAACAGGTGCAGGTTTGTGACATCAACATTATAACATTTTCACCAAGACAAGTTCTATTTCAAACATGGCTTGTTTGGAGACAGCAACAGTACCCAATTTCTTATAACACAGCTCCAGGGAAGAAGTTTATGATTTGATAAAGTGCAGAATTGTACATTACAGCCAGACTTTCACAGAGCCCATGCTTCTTCCCTTGGGGTTATTCTTGACAGAGCCTTTTCACTGATATCCTAGGTTTTTCTGACCACCAAACTAGAATGGTGCTACATTGTAGATAAAGGAAATTCTATGCAATTCACTACACACAAATACTGAGGTAAGAAAAGTGTGGTTCATATATGCACGAAACACTGCAGCACAAGCAAAGCTGTCCTGCACTAAGTCCAGTTTGATGCATATATTGCATGCAGAACTCCTCACTTCTCAAGGTAAAAGAAGCAGTACATATACATCAAAATTTCAAATAACTTTGTATTCTTAAGTGCACTGGCTTTGCTATTTCTGCAATTTGTTCCAAACTTCTTTTGACACCCAATAACTTCTGGAAGCAAATAGAGATGCTTTACCCTTGTCTTGGCCTTCATAAACACATGGCTCTCCATATCTTTGCTAGATTTATTATGGGCAACACCAGCCTTCCTCATAGCTTCATCACTGAAAAAAAAGAGAAAAAACAAGGCTGTGTATTAATTGAGGGCATTGCAAAATACTTCATGTAGTTAGAAAGGTCTGTGAAACAGCTTTTTACCCCTCTCTCATTTATAGATTAAAAACAAACAAAAAACCTGAACTAAATCACCACTACATATTACTTAAAATTGCCACCATTTAAAGTTTCTTCAAATAATGGAGAAAAAAGCCAACTGATTTCTAAAAGGCAACACAAATATTCTTTGCAGAAATTCAAGACCAACTGCTAAACAAGTCATTATTTTATTGTCTAATGTGTTATTTTGACAAAATACCAGGACTTGTTTATTTGAGGAAAGGTGAATGACAGGATAGATGTATTACATGTTTGGCAAACAATGAGCTTGAGTTTCCCAGCATCAAGATTTTCCAAAAGAATTCTCTAAACATAAGGTGGAAGAATAAAATAAAACAAAAAAGGTTGCCTGAAGGCACAGAGGTTTAACCAGTGAGTGAAGATAATGAGTGGGAGCATTGACTAGGGACAGAGAAGAGGTGCAGCAATGGGCAGGGTGGGAGAGGACCTGAATGGAAAAGAAGGGGCATTCTCAGTACATCAAAGAGCAGCAA
Organism: Orthonyx spaldingii; assembly: GCA_013397795.1. Lineage (NCBI taxonomy): Eukaryota > Metazoa > Chordata > Aves > Passeriformes > Orthonychidae > Orthonyx > Orthonyx spaldingii. The sequence goes on along the minus strand of VZTJ01004863.1, from coordinate 369,373 downwards.
CCAATTCAACTATGGAACATGCAAAAAAAGACATCCTAAAACAAGGAGTTCAGCCAGGTGAAGTCCTATTCAAATCCTCTAGCCACTGTCATTCTTGGAAGTTTCCCTGCAAAACCTGTTATTTTTTAAAGCAGGCTAGCAGTTACAGTCTAAATTCTACAAACAAGTGATCAGGAAATACTTTCACTTTATAATTAATATATCAGACAGTTAATTCTTGGTGACTGCCACTGCATGGGAAACTACCCTACATTAAATACACATCAGGGTAGTGATCATTGCAAGTTTCAGCCACTCTGAAGAGGCACTACTGTTTTCTTTCCCCTGAATTTCTACCACCGCCCATGCAGCAGGAATGGTGCTTCCACAAGAAGTAAACTGGTTCAGCTTTCTGAACTAATTCAAAGACAGTCACAGAAGTCAAAAGCAGATGCTACAGGCTTAAAATGCAGGAGCTTAGGCTGCCACAGCTGTCTCGGTTTGGAGACAAATTCTAGGAGAAAAACACTCTGGAAAGAGTGTTTTCTCTAAAGAGAAAAGGGCTTCGGTAATTCCCTCTTTTTTTCTGCCAATGAGAGAAATGAATACCAGCGGGTGGAAGTGAAAGAAAAAAACCACCAAACCTGTTTACTAAAAANAGCTAACAAAAAGCCATTATCCTCCCTTAATGTAAAAAAAAAAAAAAAAAAAAAAACAAACAAAAGAGGGGGTGCCCGCAAGGCATAGAAAAGGATTGAATAAATTGAACTCCCTGAAACTTACCCTCCACCCACTCACATTCACCCACCCACAGCAGAACAAACAAAACTCAAAAATGCCCGGACACCAAAATGGCAACTGCCCTCTTTGTCTCTGAGAAGGAAAAAGGAGTTCACACAGCAGCCCGGCGCAGAGCAGATGGGAAACCTGTTGATCCTCTGGTGTTGGTCTCCTCTTCACAGCAGGTGAAACCAGTGGGTTTTAATGTCCTTTCTTTTACTGGCTCAGTCTTTCCTGGGTTCCGACCAGCCAGGGCCGCCCCCGCAGGCTCCCCGGACCAAAAGAAAAAACAATCTCCAACCCGAAACAGTTCAAGAAAAAAACCCCAAAATGCTGCTGAAAGGACTTGCCAGTGAAAAGCGTCCAGACCACGGAAAGCAAAAACCAGAAGCTTCTTCCAGGGCTAGCAATAAGTAATCCAGCAAAGGCAACGAAGTACCAATCCGTGCTGCAGCCGAAGCACGCCAGGGCGAGGAGGAGTTTGAACAGAGCCCGCGCCCTGGGCTCCCGGGCTGCGGCCCCGTCCCTGGTTCATCCTAAAACTACAGCAGCCATTTCTGTGCATAAAGCAGACAATTAGGGAATAGAGTATCATCATAAAATCACCCCAAGACATTCAACTCACACCCTTACCTGGCAAACCAGCAGCTTACAGCTAAACTGCTGTAGTGTTTAACACAGAACACAATGGGACATTGTGCCTGCTGTAAGGCTCTCGTGAGAACCTGTTTGTGGGGTCTGGCAGTCACTAAAACAATGCCGTTTATATATAAAGGTTACTTAAACTGAAGCAGAATCTGAACATAATGCAGAATAACTATTCCTCCATGGGCAGAATAACTATTCCTCACATTAAAGTGAGCTGCTCATAAAGGAGCTCTGCTGTGGAGGAAGAAGCTATATCCAATTCTTTACTAAAAAGTTCTTTTTTTAACACTTTCCCTTTTGGAAAGGCTGCCTCTAAATCCACACTACTCTAAATCCTCCTTAACTTTCCAGTCCCAGTACAATGACAATGCCTTTCATGTTGAGCGCATGAAAACTGCGCAGACAAAAAGATTGCACAGAGGCAAGTAAAGAAAGTAACATCTAAGCAGTACTTAGTGAATGTGATAGAGACAGTAATCGATGTGGTATCAGGAACTTGGACAAAAATCCACAGCAAAGAAATTATCTGCTTTTGCATGTATCTACCATTCCCTCTTGACATTATAGAACATGAAAGATGTATTACTACGACTATGTCTGCATTACTAAAAGTGCCACTCCAGGCTCCCCATGTCCTATCTGTTAGCATTCCAATAAAGGTTTAGACTAGGAAGAAACAAAAACACACAACTTGTTCCTTGTTCACATACTTTACTGCAATCAACATAGCAAGAGTTACATTAAAAGAGTAGGAAAGTCAGCTAAAAAAGTCTTAGCTTTTGCACAGAGCTAAGGATACCAAATAACACGCCTTGCAGAACACCCAATTCTACAAAACTTTGGGAACTAGATGGTACCAGCCAATTCAACCTTCATCTGCCTCGTAAGCATTTAGTAAATGTATCACAAGACATGCACTAAAAATCTGCCCTTCTGATTTCATGCAGAACACTCAGAGCTGTGGTTTCACAAGAAAAAGCATTCAACACCAACACCAGCCTCAGGAATCAAGAAGCTCTTCACTCTCAATAAGCTTGTTTCCAGCCCAAATATGTGCAACCTCTCACTCAGGCTAGCTGGTCTAATAAAAAAATCTTGCAGAACATGTTCTTCAAAACTACCCCAGCTCCCGACCCTATCCACACCAGGACTCCATGAATCAGTTGTTACAGTGAAACAAGATGACAACGAGTTTCAGGGCCACACCACATGAAGTCATGGACCATCACACGACTTGAGTTACATCCCATTCCTGCACTCAACACAATTCCTTTTCAACACAGCCTAGTAGAAGCTCAGGGCTGGAACCGTACACAACCACAGACTGAGTTTACAACCCAGATCAGATCTGTCCTTCAGGCAATACCAACATTTAAAAACATCATAAGGAAAGGCCTTTAGAAAGGAGACTCCCAAGGCACCAGCATGTACTGGCTCTCTGTAACGGCCAGAATAAAGTGGTGCCCTGTAAACAAACATTTATATCCACACTTTTACATCACTGCTGACTCCTGGAAGATCCCGGGAGAAGCCAAAGCTTCTTCTCAGCCTCAGCCATCTGGGCTCAGGCTTCCTCAATCTCGCAACTGTATGGAAGTCCTGCTCAGGCCTGCAGTCACACAGAACCTAATACTGGAGGAGGCTTCTTAGGACATCAAAAGCACTATTCTCTCAAATGTCCATAGCCAAATCATGCACGGACCAGTGACACATTCCTCAAGATACCCACTGCCCACACTGAAATGTTCACTCACATAACATCACTCTTAAAAAACAAAGCCAAAACCCAGAAAACTTAAATTCAGTGTTGTAATGAAAACCCAAGTATAAAATTGCAACAAACTGAGACATCTACATCCAGCAGCTATAAGGAGGCACTCAAAATGAGTTATGCAAATACTTTCACGCTTTTAATGTTCAAGACCAAGTGTTAACATTTATCTTGACAATCATTTCTCGGTTGCAGGATGAACTGGAAGATATAGATACATTTAAGACTGTATTTTCATAACTGTTAGGAACAACTTTCCCATAAATTACAAAAACTCTCAGATGATTCACCAGATATTTAATTACCTCCCTCTTTCACCTATTATGTCAGCCTCTAATGACAAAACTGGGAGCTTCTGGAAAGAAATAGGAACTTGTTGCATAGAGAGCTCAAGTTGTTTTAGCCAGTGTATTGCTTTTATTTCTCATTCAACAAACTCTACTTCTAGCTAGCTTCATCTTATTCCAAGTGCCACATGAAAGCAAGCCAGGCTGTTTTCAGATATCTAACACATAGTAATTGCTTAAAAAAATCTGCTGCAGTCACAGTAACAACTCACCCCAATCATCCCAGTAACAGTTTGTTTGCCTTTTAAACAAAACCATGAATACAACTATCTGATCCATACTGTAAAACTGGATCGAGCGCAAGGAAGTGACAAAAAAAGACTGTCACTACATCTGTAATAAAATGCACACGAATCATACAGAGACGTCTGTGCACTTATGTAAAAGAATATAAGTAGAGGGCATTTATTACAATTTTAGGATTGCTGTCATCTCATCATATGGCATTAACCTTAAAGATTTTTTGGCCAGTAGTAGTAATTTTTTAATCCCTTATTGTACACTTCCATTGAAACATTTATGAGCATTGTTTGCTGCTCAGAGAAAAACATTACAGCTTGCTGGGCAAATACAAACTCAAAGTTTTATTGTGTTAGGTTTGCATGTGCTTACTCATGTTTATTTCCTCAAAGTTACACAGCACAGAAAGGCACTTTTGTTTGTTTTGATGAAGCAGTAGAAGAGCAGGAGAAGAAGTAAGGAATTAATCCAACAAGATTAATGACTTTACAGAAAGTTTAGAAAGTGAAACATCAGTTATGAGCACCAAGAAAGTCTGCATGGCTTTGAAAGACACACAACGTCATACTTCTTCAATGAATACTGTAACAGTTCAGTTCTGGAACAGCACCCTAATTGTAGTAAACCCACAAACAGTCAAACTACTTGTATGTCATTAAAAAAAGACAGTCCAGTTTTAGATATTGATTGCTGTAATCAACAAGGCAACATCAAGCTTTCCAAGTATACACGAATTAGCACTTCAACATTACTTTAGAAACAATGAGCAGTGTTTTCACTTCTGTGCTCATCACCTTGCACGGGGTAGAAGAGTCTTCCAAAAACCAGAAAAAGCCTGTAGAGCAGCAAAGTAATTCAAGGAAAGCAACTGTTTCACAAAGGACAACTGAAAAGGCAACAACAAAGGACAGCTGAAAAGGCAACAAGCTGAACTTCACATTAAATCACTAGCCTTTTTATTTCATATTTACCCCCAAAAGTCAGACGCAAGTCCATAACAGTGATTTTCATAGGGCTGAATATGCCAAATTTCACAACATCATGGACACTGCCAAAATCGAAGCCCTAAAACAGACGGTGTCAAGCAGGCTGGGAAGCCGGTATTTTTGGGCAAGAGGAAAGTGAAAGAGAAGGAGGATCGGAAAGAGTCAAAGAACAGTCCCGGTTACCCCCCGCGCAGGGTCTGAGAAAATCCTGGCAACGAGGCTCCCTCAGGAGAGTGCTCGTGGGAGAGGAAACACCGGGGACCGGGCACGAACCCAGCCAGCCAGGGGAGGGCCGGAAAGCCCTGAGGAGCAGCGAACACGGGCGGGACACAGTCCCACGGGTGGCCCCGGCGGCGGCAGGGGCCGAAGCCCGCGCGCGGCCTACCCAGCAGCGAGCCCGCGGCTCTCACTCACATCTGGCTGACGAGCTTCTGGCGGAAGTTGGTGCTGCGCCAGTCAGTCTCGGGCCCGGTCACGTCCATCGCCACCACCGGGAGCGCCGAGCGCCGCCGCCGCCGCCGCCGCCACCCCCGCTCCCCGAGGCCTTCGCCGCGGAACTGCCGCGCCGCGCTTCCGCCGCGCGAGGCACTGCGGGAAATGAAGTCCCGGAGCAACACGGGCCAACTCTCGCGGGATCTGCCTGCTCGGCGTGAGGCTCGCTGGGAAATGTAGTCCGGCCCAGGACTACCCGCCGGTGGCCTCCCGGGCGTGTCCCGTACCGGCCCCAAGGGTCGCGGCTGCGGCAGCCCCGGGTTCCCCGCGGCGGTGACCGACCCGGCGCTCACCGGGCACGGCCGCGGCACCTGCCCGGGTGGTGCTGGGGCCACCCACGCCACCCGCTCCGGTTCCGGCCGCCGCCGCCCCTCCCTCGCCCGGTAGGTTCCAGGTCGCACATGAAGGCGGAGGCGCCGCCGCCGTTCTCGGTATGTGCTGCGGTGGGGGCGAGGGAGTGCGGGCCCCGGCCGGGCCGCCCTGCCGGCACCGGCGCTACCGTGCTCCGGGGGTCCGGGCGAGCCCCGGGGCCGCTCGTGAGAGCGTGTCCCGGCCCGACCCCTCGGGCCGAGGCCGTGTCCTGCTGCCCCTGCCCGCCGCAGGGATGCCCGGGGGACACCGGGGGATAACGCGAGGGAGGTGCCAGAGCCAGAGCAGGTGCCGGGGGCGGTGGCAGGGGCCGGGGCAGCTTCCGCCAGCCGCGCGTCCCGCCCGGGCCGGGCAGCCCCAGCCCCGGCCGCCTGCACGGAGCCGCTGAGGACGCCCGGCAGGTCGAGGCCGGCCCCGCGTACCTGTGGCAGGGCTACCTGGGCTGGGGGGGAGCAAGGGGGAGCCTGGTGGGGCTCAGAACCTGCAAAGGCATTGTCAACCCGGCAACAGAAAGTAAAACCATAACTGTGTTTGACCTGGCTTTCACCTCTTAGTCATAGTGTTGGTCTGGAGACAGGCTGCCTCTTTTAGTGGTGTGCAATTCCAGGTCACCTTCCCCTGCAGAGAAAACTGCTCGTTCTGTGTTCCTGATGGGAAAGGACTAAGTTATGGGTTAGAACCCCACAGATGCCTACCAGAACAAAACTAATATGGTGAATAATATGAAAAAAATCATGTACATGAGAAATTGAAGCTGGACTATGCTGGAAGAGACCCTTGCTCTCTTTCCAGGTCATTTAAGTGTTGTATTTGGTGTAGAAATAATTACTTTCTAATTTTTTTCCTCCTTGTTTTTTAGAATACTTTAAAAGTCATGATGTAATTTAAGCAATTCAACAAATTAGGTTCGAGTCTTGACACGTATCTGAGTTTCTCAAAATTCTTTGAGTATATTTGCTCATTTATAAATTACACAGAAATTGCACAACAGAAAACATTACTATACCAAATTCTATGAATGTGGGTAAGTTGCAAATCTGTTATGGATAAGGTAAAACACTCAAATTAGAAAGTTCATACTCTAGGTTATACTACTATTCACAGGGAGGAAAATATTTTAAAATATCCATTTATTTAAATATAGATGTATTTCATGGTGTTTTGTCATATACATTTTAAATTAGGTGTTTTATTCTGGATATGTCTTAGAAATAACTTGTACTAGGCTTGGGGAAAAAAAAAAAAAGCAAAAACCCCCAGGTGTTTGCTGAAAGGAATGAAAGCCAACATTTGTGAGACAGCATAGTTTGCAAAAGCTGTTTCCCAAGCCACGCCTTTTGGTTTCCTCCCACACTTCAAGTATACTACTAATGCTAGAAACTGAAAATGGCTCAGAAAGTCAATTCAGAGTGTGTTTCTGCATATTTCCATTAGTGATGTTAGGGAAGACTGTGTGTACAGACCAGGCAAAAGCACATCATCATTTGAGTCTTCAGAAATAAGGCTGAGATGTTCTATAATAAGAGATATTCTCCTTTCTTTCTTTCTTTTTGTGGAGACCTCAGTCAAAAGCAGTTGTTTGGGTTGTTTCTTATATTTGTAGAAGGTTCCTAAAATGGAGTATTTTAGAATATTTCTTTTTGCACAGTTGTGAATGCATAGAGGGATTCTGAAAGAATTGCTGATAAAAGCCTCTCCCTGCACCCCTCTTCCCTTTTTCTTGAAAAAGCATGAAACTGGCTTAAGTTTTCTTTACACATAACATGAACTCAATTGTCTTCTATGTAGCACTCTCACGAGTGCCCGTTACAAATTATCACATAGTTGGTGAATTATTCCAGTATCTGCACTCCAGTTAGAATGAACAATAGTTTTGCTTTTCATTTTACATGGTTTGTGGCATCACATTTGTTCTCCTAACTATTTTGGCAGGCACCCAGCTGCCTCCCGTTTCTGCACACTCCCTGACTTAGTTGATCTATTTGTTTGTGTGCCCCCTGCCCTGTTAAAGTTCTGGTACATAGCCAGGTTCTGCCTGCTGGCATCTGTAACCCCTGAGACTCAGTGTAACTAGCATTTTGCTCCAGCCCTGTATCCTGTCTTGTCAGGCTTGCAGCTGAAGTCTGGTTTAAGTCCTAATCCGTGTTACTCCCTAAGGAGAGATGAAGGTGTGGGAAGCCTTAGGGCACAGATTTTAAAATTCTTCCAATGCACTAGGACTTTTAAGGGCCTAATTTATTTGGATCACAACCAACACACCACAGAGGTTGTTCTGTATCAGGGAAAAGCTATGATGAATGTGGCCTGCAAGAAAGAGGACAGCAAGGTGGAAGAGTAGACCAAGAGGAACTACATAATTTTCAACAGCAAAAGCAAAGTCATGCTGGGTAAGAGTAACTCCATGTACCAGAGCAGGTTGGAGACAAGCCTGGCTGCAAAGCAGCTTTGCAAGAAGAGACCCTTGGGGTCCTGATGAACAACTGATGAACAAGTTGAATATGATTCCTCCAGTAGGGTCCAGCTTCATACTGGGCTGTGTTAGCAAGAGCACAGCCAGTAAGTAGGTCTTGTGAAATTATTATTTCCCACGCTATTCAGCATTAATCCCAAAAAATTGGAATACGGTGCCCAGTTTTGAGCTCTCTACTGAAAGAAAAACCTGAGAACTCAGTGGAGGAACCATACAGGGCAGGAGCACTTAACAAGAACATACAAGCACATGCAAGGCAAGAACACTGGATTTGTTCAGGATGGGGAAAAAAAGAAAAAGAGCAAAGCCAGATGACATTTTTCAAGCTACCTAATGGGCACAGGACAATGTAGATCCAAACTCTCCTTTGTGGTACACAGTGCCAGGGATGAAAGGCAAGTGTCACAAATTGCAGGAAAAAAAATCAGACAGCTAAAGAAGAAAACAAATCTGGTGGTTAAACAATTAGTTTTCTGACTATTGACAAGGATGGAAATTTTGCACTTGACTAGACAAGGCTCTCCACATACTGACCTGATTTTAAAGGTTTCCCTGCTTCAATCACAGATTGGACTAGAGACCTCCCAAGTTTCTTTCCAGTCTAAATTATTCCACACTTCTAAGAAAGCATGGGGCCCCCACCAAGCTTGGGCCACCTGTCCATTTGGCAGTAAGCTAAACAGATTTGGATACCTGACACCAGCAAGCTCTAGTTTATTTTGGGCACAACTGAAAATATCACTATCACACACACAAGAAAATATCACTATCTGCGTAAAACACCTCTTTGTAGTGATGTAACTGACAGCCACGAGCCCTTGAATACAAAAATGTCTGAGTTTCCATAGAAACTAACTTGGTTAATCCTCCCTACATCCAGCCGTTCCTCTACAGTAGAGAATCAAGGCTGTCAGCACAACTTTACAAAAAAACCACCCCCAAAACCCAGACATGCACCACACGCTAGGAGCACCTCTCTGACCCGGATGCTGGTCATACAGGGGGTGAATACTTGGCTGGGTGTGTATCATACCACACAACACCAACAACAGACTTCAGCACTGTAAATGATCTATACTATGTTAAAGCACAGCATCCCTTCCCAGAAAATAGAAGCTGAGTTAGCTGTAATGGCAGCACAGGAACACCATGGTGTGACAATTGATCTTTGCTGAAAAATGTAGCTGGGACAGACACTGCATTCTCCTTTACCACATCTATTTTGCCATGGCTTTAACTTTTCCTTCCCCCTGCTTGTAGTTGACCTACTCCATTCCTAGATCTTGTGTTCTTAAAAGGATAAGGATTTTCAGTGAGCACAAGAGTAAACCAACATATCAGTTTCTCACCATTTTGCCATTGATCAAACTACAGTCCATTCCCTAAATTCCTCCTGTCCCAGTACCAGCTTCCTCAGTCATAAGCCACATATCTTTGTTGTGAAAGCCAGTATTCTGTTGTTGTTCAGAGAGGGGATTTTGTTTTTAAAAAATTACCACAATTTCTGGGTCTAACTGGTTTGAATTCTTTTCTCATTAGCACATCTTTGCTATCTCACTTATCTGGCTCTCCTTGTCAATTTTTGAGATTGTCCACCCGGCTTTTCGTTTATCTGAACATTAAGCGATCAGTTAACCATGTACCAGCTAATGTTTTAGCTATAGAAATTATAGTATTATAGAAAGCTATAACTCAAGTCATATCATTATTTTACAACTCAGGCTATATAATCCTCTTGTAACTTTATCTCTGGCTATAATGTTAACTAAAAAGTATCTGCATAGCAAAGTTATTCTTAACATGCACATAATATTTCCTAACACATTCTAATACATAATATTTCTTGCATTTCACTACCTGCAAAAGCCAATGCTATAACAGCTGTTTATCACAGACAAAGCACACTGGTCAGTTAGACCACACAGTTTGAGAAGCAGGATGCTGTGCTAATATTCCTCCTCAGCAATTTTCTAATCAGCTTTAGAACAAGACCCAAAGAAATACACAAAATAATCGATCAGCTTACCAAACACACTGCATTTAATCAAGAAAACTGAAATGCCAAATCCATTCCACTTTTCTTTCAAAGAAACCCACAACACAACCCCACTAGCCCTGCCTCAGCAGCAGCTCTTTGTACCTTCCTGCCCACCTGACCCCAGCTGCTCCTGGTGCAGCTGTTACAGAGCTGAGCACACTCAGCTGAGGGAATCTTCCTGTCCCCTTGCTGGCCCACAGCCACCCAGTGGTCCTCTATCCTTCTTGGTCTTACATCTCTTTTCAACCAGCTCCTAAAACTACCTAGGCAGGAGGTAAGAGGCTTTCCTTGGCTTTTGGCTCAAGGAAGACTTAACCATGTATGTCAGTCAGACTTTATAGAATAACACCACACATGTTCACGTTTAATTTTATAGGCTGGGAGCAGTTCATTAGAATGATGGCCCTGAGAGACAGTCCAGCTCACCAGTGACAGTCGAGGTATAAGCCAGGGGCAGAAGTTGAGAACAAGAAGTCAGGGCTGCCATAATTCAGAAAGTAGAGCATAGCAAAGTATCTGTAGGTTCAGCTGTGAACCAGCCAAAAATCAGCTGTGGAGGATGGTTCAGCTGCGCTCCCAGCACCTCTTTTTGACTGCACTGGGTGGTCACAGAAGAGCTGGTTTGTTCAGCTCTTGATAATAGTTGCAGCATAATTAAAGTCTGTATCTACTCAAACTAACTATGATGTAAACTCCATGCAGATCTCCAAGACAGCCCCCATTTGTCATGGAGAGCTATTCAGATACTAATGCTCATACTGGCTACAGAATCCCTGAATGGTTTGGTTTTGGTTTTGGGTTTATTTTGGTTTTTTGTTTTTTGGGTTTTTTTATTTACTCTCATAATACCATTTAATCTTCCTGGTTCCAGTTACCACATTTGTAATATCAGATCCCTTCTGGGGCTTTACTTGCTGAAAGCTCCACCCCCTTTCTGTTACTTTTTAAGATTATTCGGATAGAGAATGTATTCTGAACAATAACTATCTACAGTCATATTAATTAAAATTAAATAAATAAAGACTTACATGATTATATGGGTTTCCCACTCTACCCCACATGTATCTCTCTCTCTGTGACCTGCTTCTCCTACAATACATTTCTTTGCTAACACTTGTTACAGGGCTTCAGTGGCCTGTGTAGTTTTGTTATCTCTCACTTACCTCGCCTTGGCCTCTCTTCCACCAGTGACTGCACTATATGATACACTATAAGATTGTATCAAAGGTCATGCTGTTTCCCCTACTCATGAAATGTCTTTTGATTCAGAATAGAGTTAATTTGTTGCTTTTGCTTCTGCTTTTTTGATACAGTGATATTACAGAGGGTTCTTTTGATACAGCCCTCTAAGAAGAGAAAAAGATGTAACTTGTTTTGGAGTTTTAACCACATTAAACCACGTTAATAGAGTTAATCAGTTCCTCATTTGTACCATATGTCACCCTACTTTAGTTTTGCTGCATGTATTTCCTTTTAGTGAAATGGGAAATTTCTGATCAACATCATGTAACACTCACTGTTTCACTTGCCTTTCTTACTATTTTATTTTCCTTGCCTCAATCCATCACTCTTAGTATTCCCCAGGAGCAAATGCAACAATACAGTAATGTTTTGTCTACTTTCATTTGATTTCTAGGAAAAGCATCAACCTGTCATGAAAAATAACCTATTACTCATCTCTTCAGCTGATGATGGATAGTTTTCCCTCTATAATCGACCTGAGTGCTCCCCAGAAGGCCGTCTCATCAGAGCTCTTCTGAGCTGCTGTCTTAGTTTTGCTGGCAAAGAGCAGACAAACATTAACACACTTTCTCAGGGTTTTTTCCATCCCATTCACCATGCAACACCACCTTCCTTTTGTTTTGGACAGTGTAGGCTAACTTCCTCAGGCAGAACAATAAACATTTTCATATTTCTTGGTGTCATCTGCTCCTTCCTCGCTGCCCATACACATAATACCTGCAGTACTTTGAGAGATTTCCAGTGCTGCACTCACTGTCTACAGCTGGCACAATTAAACAATGGTTCCATTTCTTCACTGTTTGTTTGAATTTGCTGGGTTTGTTCTGCTTTTGCTTCCCTGATTGCTGCTAATCCCTTGTGACTATCCCTTGTGCCACTAAGCTATTTCCCAGGCTGCTGAAGAGAGGATCTTATGAATGTGTTAGCAGCCATATCAGCTCACTTACTTCCTTTTGCTAATGTGGGGTGTTTTTTAATGCACTCTGACAACTGGGTAGAGTGTATAAGCTGAGTGCTACAACTTCTGACACTCTTCAAAGACAATGGAAAGGTTAAATTACAGGATGGTAGAAGAGGACTCGTGAGATTTTGATTACTTAACCATAGACATGAAACACAATCACTTCCAGATAGCTTTTTACAGGTGTTTCCCAATGTGCCATAGGGGACCTTTCCAGTGTGTCAGTGGTAACCCTAGAAAAAGGTACAGGATAGCCTTGGACAGTGCCCATTCTGGAGGAAATGCCTTCTCTCTGCAGGGAATCACAGGGAAGTGGAAAGTAGTTGTGCATGCTAGCTTGAAGTTGCCACAATAAAGAAACTCACTTTAAAACCTGCAGTTTCATACACTATTTTGCACAGTTACAGTTGGAAATGTGCTCAGATAGAGAAAATGGAAAAAGCAAAGACAAGGAGAGAGGAGAGCTTTCTGATTCTGTGGTGAAATATTAAGAGAAAGATGGAAGGTGCAGTTCATATTGCAGAAAAGTTACCTGAGAATATTAGGCAATTTGGAATTTGGCAAAAATTTAGTCCATTTTTGATTGCAGATGATGCAGAAATGCAAAAGAAACAAGGGGTTTTGGTAATGGGTTGGGAAGTGAAACTCTTGCTAAGAAAAAAAAAATATCCATGTGACACATACTCTGATATTGGTCTGAAAACCCAGCAGTCAGCATACTTGTTTTTTGAAAACCTTATTCTGCCACTTTGGTGTGTTGATGCCCATCTGTCTGTTTTCAGTATCATAATTCAGAATAATTTGTTCAGGAGAGAACTGTCTTTCCATTGACTGAAGAGTTGTTTTGTTTTCTGTGACAGGTGGGGGTCAGAGGACCATTTGTAAAGCAAAAGGCACAAACCTTTGCTGATTCTGTTGTCTCACAGATTTCATTCTGCTACAGCTGGTGGCTGAGCATTTCTGCCTGGGATGGCGGAGGATCAGGAGCTGACTCAGCCACGCAAAGCTCAACTGGAGCCCTCCCTCCAGCAGTGCACCAGCAACACTTACCGCAGTGCAGAGCACTCCCAGGCTCTGCTCAGTGGCCTGGTGTCTCTCCGGGACAGTAGCATCCTCTTTGATGTAGTTCTGGTAGTGGAAGACAAACCCATCGAGGCTCATCGTATCCTCCTGGCTGCATCCTGTGACTACTTCAGGTACACTTCAGTAACAAGCATGTGTCTGACTGTTACGCAAAACTCTGACATCCAAATCTTCTGTCTGGGCATACTCCTTCTGAACCTAAAATCAGACCCGTAAGATGGAGCTGAGTCTGTTTCAAAATACTAAATATGGCTTTATTCATCTCTCTGTTATTTCTCTACAGAAATAAAGCTCTTGTTCCTGCACACTGAGCTTACCTCCACTAAATTCACTGTGGTACTGGGAGGTTTATAAAGAGGAGAGGATATCTGAGCTGGTGTCTTCTGCTTAAGTGCACTCTAAGTGGCTTTTAACATATCCTTAGCATTGTAAGACTTTGCCTGTTGTGGTGATCATTTCATAATACACAAAAAGTCACTGGAGATGGGTCACTGTTACGTGCCTATAGGGTGACTCACTGTGCATTAAACCAGGCATTCCCCAGGCAATCTGATTAGCAATTTCTTCGTTTTCGTAGAGCAAACATTCAAGTCAATCCAAACTTCTACCAGAGGGAAGAACTGCTCGACATTAGAAAAAAATTCCTACAGTCACAAGTTTCTCCGTGTTTCCTCTTCCCCCACACCCAGAGTATCTGCCTTTGACCATTGACTATCCCTATATACTGGATCTGTATTTAAGTCCTTCACCTGTAAACTGTACCTTCTAGGTTGCCCCTACTGTTTATCTGCACAATGAAAAGATACTTTCTTAGATCCTAAAGGCCTGTACTCTTAACGTAGAGAAGAGGTAATCACATAAAACTGTCTAGCTAGGTTTTTATCTTTCTGAATATTTTTTATGTTCCCAGGATAACATAAGATGAGCAAACTGAAAATAGCTTCAATGCAAATCTACCACAGCATGTGTCATTGTCTGTTTTGCAGAGGAATGTTTGCAGGAGGATTGAGAGAGATGGAACAAGAAGAAGTTCATATTCATGGCATCTCCTACAATGCAATGTGTAAAATCTTGAATTTCATTTACACTTCTGAGCTGGAACTCAGTGTGAACAGTGTACAGGAAACCTTAGCTGCAGCCTGTCAGCTTCAGGTGAGGTACTGGGAGATGTGACAAAAAAAGAAACAAGAAACAAAGGCAACGATGAAAGAAACAGAAAACATGGATATCTGGTTAGAGGGAGGGTTAAGAGGTGAGCAGGAGCATGGGTATAATAAGAAGGATTTCTGGGATGCTGTATCCACTGGAACTAATTGTGGAAGGGTAGAAACAATGAATGTGTATTTGCATATCTCATTTGTGCCAATGGTTTCATTACTTAGAAACATTAACCATTTCATCTAGAGGAGTATTTTATATAGCATTCACCTTCACTGATCTGCTTATGAAAGCTACCCTGAAACAGAATATCTCTGGCCTACAGTAAAGAACAAGGGTTGCTGCTCAGAAATTGTTGTGCTGCTCAAGGTCTTCCCCAAGTGAGTCCACAGCCACATGACCTCTCCTGACCCTGTCACAACAGGAAATCCTGCCACTATGGTTTGCACTAAGTGCAAGGTTCATGTGCTTTTAAGACAAGGTTTTTTTCTCTAATTTCCTCTGCAGCTAACTGCTGCATAAGGCTTTGGTACTAAATCATAAACTTTGTGAGTGCTTGCTTTGGTTGGTTTTTCCACACTTAGCACCACTTTGTTAGCAGAGGAGCTCCAGGACAGCAGTTAGTTCTTTGTTTGCCAGTAGTTCCTCCTGCCAGATACAACCTCAAATTGTATTCAGAAGACCATACTAAATATTCACTTTAATTTCCAATGGCTTCCTGTGCTCTTGAGTGATATATTTGTTACAATCTTTGATCTAGTATGTCTATGGTGCTCTGAAAGAACGAACACAGAGTGACTGGAATCGCCATGTCCTCTGTGCCTTCCGTGTTCCTGACTGCTCCCAGGCAGGCTGCAGAGCAGGCAGTCTGGCTGCCCAGTGTCCCATGTGTCTTGGAAGACACGTTGCTGCTGCACTTGAAGCCAAACTCAGTCTTGCAGTACAGTGTGGCTAGAAGAACTGTATTCTATTCATTTACATACCCACACTGAGTTCTCTTTCTCTGGACCAAGGTGAATAGGGCACAAGTGACTGGTGATCAGACTGTGAGGAGAACAGCCATTTTGTGGACAATTTCCTTACAGTCAACCCAGGCTTCAGTCCCCTATCTCTCAAGTGTGAGGCAGGTGTTGTCTGAAATGAAAAATATCTCTCTTGCAGATTCCAGAAGTCATTAAGTTCTGTTGTGATTTCCTCATGTCCTGGGTAGATGAAGAGAACATCCTTGATGTCTACAGACTAGCTGACCACTATGACTTGAGACATTTGAGTGAACAGCTGGACTCCTACATTTTGAAGAACTTTACAGCTTTCTCAAGGACACAAGTGTACCGACAGCTACCCCTGCAGAAGGTCTACTCCCTTCTCAGCAGCAACCGTTTGGAGGTTAACTATGAGTTTGAAGTTTATGATGGAGCACTTTTTTATCATTATTCTCCAGAGGAACTGGAAACAGATCAGGTCTCCCTCATGGAGCCCCTTAAACTACTTGAGACAGTTCGTTTTCCTCTGATGGAACCCCAGATCCTGCAAAGGCTTCACGACAAATTAAGTCCATGTCCTTTAAAAGATACAGTTGCAGATGCATTAATGTACCACAAGAATGAATGTCTTCAGCCAATGCTTCAGAGCTCTCAGACACAGCTGAGATCAGAGTTCCAGTGCGTAGTGGGATTTGGAGGGATGCATTCTACTCCATCCATTGTCCTCAGTGATCAAGCCAAGTATCTGAACCCCTTGTTGGGGGAGTGGAGGCACTTTACAGCTGCACTAGCCCCCAGAATGTCCAACCAAGGGATTGCTGTTCTCAATAATTTTGTATATTTAATTGGTGGAGACAACAATGTAAGTGGTTTTCGAGCAGAGTCAAGGTGTTGGAGGTAAGATAAGGATAATCCTGCTATTAATTTTATTGCCACCCTGTTGCCCATTTCTGAGTCAGTAAGCCAGTGGAGAGTCAGTACACTTGCCAGCCAAAAGATTAGGAACTGAACAGGAGCCTTACTGAAAGAAAACACAAGAAATGAGCTTCATAGTAACAGGAAGCTCCCAGCAGTGCTTATGAGACAAAGCCAAGCCTGACAGTGTAGAAACAGCTACTCATTCAAGAGTATTACTCGTGCTACTTTCTGCCTTGTTGGAGGAGGGAAGTATTAAAGGTGTGGGAAGCAGTAAGGAGCCTGAACTCTAGGTTGTCTAGATGTTCTCGAATTAGCATTTTCTGGAAGTGTGTAGTTTCTATGTGTAGTTTTTGTCCCAATACAAACGGATAAATAAAATGCATTCACCAATAGATTTTCAAAAATCTGTGTGCACAATAGCAGCATTCCAGAGTTCTTTTATATTACTGTGTGCAGTAATATAAAAATGCAGAGAAAAGAGCAGGAGGAAGGATGAGGTTTAGATTTCCGTGCCCATTACATTGCAAAAACAGATATAAACCCTTTTGCCTTTATATTGTGCTCATTTTTACAAGTCTTAGCTGAGTTGCTCTTATTTTATGGCATGCATAGTTTCAATTCTCAACCAGTTTTCTCTGTAACTAAAATTTCCAGATGAGGGAGATAGTTTGATGTGAAAGTGAATCATGAGATTCACTTTGAGCAGCAGATATTTCAGGAAAAGAATCAAAGAACCCACCACATATTTATGCCCTTCTTGTATTCCTCAAGATCCGGATTCAGTCTTTGTGCTATTTTTAGACTGTGTTACCTTGTAGAATGGCTTTATGCAAACAGAGATTGTGATATGTAACCTGACAGCAGTGTACAAGATAATGGAAAACCTTGACTTTTATAGCAGGATTATGGCAGCTAAAATATATCTTCTATAAATAGAATAAAACAACTTTGCTAACAATAAAATGCTGACAAGGCCAAATTTTGCATCACTTACAGATGAGCTGAATTTCAGCTAAATACAGTGCAGTAACCCACATCCGTGGAGCTGTCTGGTATTCCAGCAGTGATTCTGTGGCTGTAGGAATAACTTTGTTTGATCCCATTCTTTTACAAGGTATGACCCACGACACAACAGATGGTTCCAGATCCAGTCCCTGCAGCAAGAGCACGCTGACCTCAGTGTTTGTGTCGTGGACAACTATATTTATGCTGTCGCAGGCCGAGATTACCATGAAGACCTGAGGGAAGTGGAGAGGTATGACCCTAAAACGAACACTTGGGAATATGTGACACCTCTGAAGAAGGAGGTAAGGAGTGCATTAGCCACACACACTATTACAGTTCCCCAATTCCTAGTTTGATCTTGTTAGATGTTTTTCTCAGGTGTAACTTTAAATTTGCTGATATTCTGATGGAAAACAGTAAACTCTGTATATAGGATAAATGAATAACAAGAAAATAAAATAATAGCATGTATAAATTACATCAGTTAAATGCTTATTTTTCCTGTTTCTTGTTGGTTTTGCCTGCACTTTTATTGTGTTAGTCCTTAAAACTATTAATAAATAATAAATGTGTGTCAGTGCTGAAAATAAAGCCTGACTTAACTGCTACTAAGTAGAATAATTGCATTCCTGATAACACTGCTTGTATAACAAAAATCACCAATAAAAAGGCTTCCAAGTAGATTAGGGAGTAAGGTTATAGTATGAATGATCTTCTAATCAAGGAACAATAAAGGAACAATAAAGACAGAAAACACTGTAGTTCTGGAAGTTTTAGAAATTCTAGTGTGTTTCATTCAGAAATTCACAATTATAATAACTTAGAAAGAACTGTCCATAAGAAAATCCTTTCAGATTTTGATCTCTGCATAACTCACAAAGAATGTCACTCCCTTCATGTCTATTCCCTACTTCAAAACTGGGAGAAATACATAAATCCAGACCTCAATCTCTTGCTTTCCCATTCGTGTGGTGATGCAGGTGTATGCTCATGCAGGAGCAGCGCTGGATGGGAAGATGTACATTACCTGTGGGAGGAGAGGAGAAGACTATTTGAAGGAGCTACAGTGTTATGACCCAAGGACTGACCGCTGGGACGTTCTAGCAGATGGCCCAGTGAGACGGGCGTGGCACGGGATGGCTGCACTGCTGGGAAAGCTCTACGTCATCGGAGGAAGCAACAATGATTCTGGCTACAGAAGGGACGTTCACCAGGTGAGACTATGTCACACCTGTACCTTTTCTTGGTTTCTTACAGATCCTGGCACTTAGATGTAATGTCTTTCTCCTACTAAGTATGGAAATAAAACTGTCTGCTCAGCAATGGCTGCTGCACCAGCTCTCCCCCACTCACCTGCAGAACTTGCAATGTTTTATTTACTGTTGTCTGTTTGAACACATTGCCTCACCCACAAAGCATAAAAGCTCTAGCACTTGGAATTCTTACCAATTTTAAAACATCTTTGATGGATAATTGGCATGCACGTGCCCAGTAACTAGCACATCAGTTGAATTTACTTTATGCTGTCTTCTCACATGCATTTTTTCTAAGTGGAGAACTTTTGAATTACCAATGTGTAATTGCAGAGCAGACCTGTTAAGGATATGTTGGATGGCAGTTGTGTAATGCAATTAAAATGTACAGTATCTGATGGTGAGGGATGTCTGGAGAGAATTCTCTTGAACCTTATTCCAGCTTCTAGAACTGCTAGAGACTTGAAAAGAAGACACAAAAAGTAACTGTTTTTATAGAGCCAGTGGAGACAGCAGAATTAAATCTTACTGAAGAGTGTATCTGAATGATAAGAAGGTGCCTACAAATGAAAGCAGTTAACCACGTAGGTACTCAATGTAATCTAAAACTCTCCAACACATGGCGGAGAGGCAGCTTAGCAGAAATGTCATAATTGTATGTTCCAGCATTTTTTCTCTAATGCAAACAGGTGCATTATGTCTGGGTTTATATTAGCACATGTCCCTATCTCTTTCACTTTTGTATACATTTTTGGAATGACATACAGCTGTTACTCCAGCAGCAGGGTCAGAGCTTGTGAATTCAAAGCTATATGGCAACTATGCACAATTTTCTGCTGAGCACTGTACTTCTATTATATAGTCATATGCTCTCTCCATTATCAACACACTGACAAAAGACTGATGATATTCCTTCCTAAATAGTTTACCTTATATCCAGGCTCTGTCACTAGGATACAAGTTCAGTTTTGGCTTCTCTCTTTTCTTTCTTGTTTTACAGGTTGCCTGCTACAAGCCAAGCACTGATCAGTGGACAAATGTATGTCCACTTCCTGCAGGACATGGAGAGCCAGGCATTGCAGTCTTAGACAACAGGATTTATGTCTTGGGAGGCAGATCCCACAACAGAGGAATCCGCATGGACTATGTCCACATTTATGATGCAGAGAGAGACTGTTGGGAGGAAGGACCCCAGCTGGAGGATGATATTTCTGGGATGGCTGCCTGTGTCCTCACATTGCCCAGGGCTATTTTAATGGAAACAGAGAAGTGGCTCTCAGAATGGCATGCTGACCGAATGAAGCATCATCTTGACTTTCCATCAGAAGTTATGAGTGTATCAGACTGGGAGGAATTTGACAACTCAAGTGAAGATTAGAAAACTTTAAATTTTTTTTTTTTTTTTTTGCAAGTAGATGAGGAAATTAAGGCTTGGGGAAAGTACTTAAGAGATTTTATATGTCTTTCTTATACACATAAAAGTATTTAAAGGTTTTAAAAATAAGTATTCTGTACAAAATGCCATTCACAGTCAATATCTATCCATCTGCAAGTGTTCTGCAGAAAATGCACTTACAGTCAGTACCTGCCCACCTGCCAGAAAGCAGCATTTTTAAAGTAATCACACAACTGCCATTTCCCCCCCTCCCCCCAGTTGTATAGAGGTTCTTTTACTTTGAAGGAGGCTTTTCTCAGCTTTCAGCATGGACAGAAAAAAACGCACAGAAGGCACAGCTTGACTAGCTTCTTTCCTTCCAGCTTTTAACTTGAAATAGCTTCTTGAGATTTTTTTTTCTTTTCTTTTGGGTAATAAACCTTCCTAGCCAGCTTGATACAGGAAGGTAACACCTAGTGTCGCCCTCCTGTGCCAGGTGTCAGACAGCTTGATTAGTTTTTCAGCAAGATTGAACATAAAGAAACAAGAACAGTAGCAAGAAAGTGTGAACCTTCATCTCATCTGGGCATGCAGCCATCCTTGTAACTGGGTGAGAATCTGTGAACTGACACCCACTTCTGAACTTCTATACTGCAAGTTCTGTCAACACAGTGGAAAGAAGATTTCTAGAAAAAACTCTCTGTACAGAATATGGCAGTCTCAGCATTCCACTGTCAGACACATTTGTTCTTAACCAAAAATTAATAAATTCCTGTCAGAACTTTTTAAACTGCTGTCTCAGTTTTATTAACAGTCATGTGGCAGCTGAAAGGTTCATTATATCCTACAGCAGTATTGGCAAAGTTACACCAGCCTGGGAGATGGGCAATTTTTTCATTCTTTTATTATATGTTTTAGAAGAGGATAAATAGAACAGAGATTGGTTTGCCATAGCAAAAGAAAAAAAAAAAATGAGTTAACAAGAAGTATCAAAGATTACACTGGTCCAAGACCCTGCAGTAGCTGAACTAATGCCAGGAAGTGCAGCTGAGAAAGATAAGGCATAGTAAATCCTTCCTTCACGGGGCCTTAAAATAATTGGTTCCTGACTACCATCTTGCTTAATATTAGGTTAGAAGCTGATTTAAAGTCTGAACCAGTGTGATACCAAACAGGATGAGATCCTTCCTCTTGGATGGGTGGGCAGTAATCAGAGCCACCAGAAAATCTTGACAAAACTACCAAAAGCTTTTAAATCTTATAGCAATAATGGGGTTGCAGAAAGGCAAAACCGGTGGCAATCAGAATGACATGGGACTAGTCAAGTGTCATCACATTGTGACAAATACTGTACATGGATGTGCTACTTCAGAGAAATGGAGTAAGTTCCTGTATATTCCCCCTACTTGGGATATTCTGTTTATGAAAGCAAAGATGATTTCAAAACAGACCTAGATTACTCTACTTTAGTAGACTGGGCTTCTGGAAGAAGATTCAAAAATATTTGCACATTTCTTTTAAATAGTTCAATTGCTTTTTCTTAGTAAGAGGGGCATTTGTTGCATTTTATTCTCTAGCACTGTCAGTTTTCACCTCCATCTCTGAACCTTTGCCAATTGGCAAATAAAACAAAAGACCTGGCAACTGCAGGAAACCCTGATTATGAGCTTTTTCAGAAAATATTTTTTTGATAATGGACTCTGGACTGCACACAGGGTCTGGAAATACAGACTTTATTACACTGCAATATTAGAGACTGAAAAATATTCCTTTTTTGCCTATAGAGTTGCTTTTAATGTGTAGGAATTAACTGTAGCTTTCAGATGTCAGGACATACCTCTCTGACCTGGGTATCACTAGAACCACTCCCTCCAGACTGCAGGTGGCAATTTGTTTCATCTGTAAACAAGTGATTCAAGACCCAGCTGTTTCTAACTAACAGACATCTAACTCAATGCCATGCATTTTCCATTTTAACCAGCACATCTAGACAGACCAGTGATGCCCTATGTTATACAAAGATATAGGATTATTTATGTTATTTAGATGAAATGTTACTTAGCCTCTTTAACAATGAAAAAAGAAATAATCATTCTTTGTTTAGCTCCTTTTCCTATGTGTACCACTAGAGGGAAGTACTTAGTGTTACAAACAACCAACCTGCGAGGCTAATTCTTAGATTACATAGGAGAATAGAAGACATTCATGAGTAATTAATAAGCCAAAGAAACATCTTGAGAAAACTTATGGGGTTTTTTCCCCCAGTTTCTACCCTGCCACTCCTTCTGTGTTTGAATACTGATTTTTAGAAAACTCATCCATTATTCCATTTGTCAGCATATGAAATTTTGTGATTGCATTATTCACTAAATGTTGCGGTTGAATGCTGTGTAAAGCAAATGAATATAAAGCTCAGAATGCAGTTGCAAGGAAATTACTTAAAGCAGATGATCATCTACCTTAGCACTACATTATTTTTCTGGATATTATTTCTTCTTTTTTTAACTTATTGGTATAATAACCCTAAGTTACATGAACTAAACCTAAGGGCAGGTAATATTTGATAAAAATAAAACTTCTGTTGCTTTCAGCCCCAAAATTTCTTTACATCTGAGCATAATGTGACTGTTGAAAGTTACAATATGCGCTATCTTACTCGCATGTATTTCATTTAGGTAAAAAAACAGGGTTTAGCTCAAACCACCCTATTAATTTTAGGCCAGCATGTTCATTTTTCAAACTAACACATAGGCTAAACAATAATAAAATTGCTATGCTTTAAATTGTCAATTTTCTCTTACTCAGCAGACGTAAAGCATTTCTTGTTTACTACAATTACCTATATAAGCAAATTGCAGGAAAGATTACAGGTTGATACACAGAGCTGTAATTATTATTGATTAGTTTTCCTGTCAAGAATGATGCTTCATGAACTGAACTTCCAAGACCCTACTTTAGCTTTCTGTTACCTCAAGAAAAACATGTACTCATAGGGATTTTCAGCTGATTCTGCATTTTTTTATTTATAAATTCTTTGGTGTCCTAAATATGTCAATGTTGGGGTTTAGAACTCTTCCTTTTGTTTTTCTTATCTTAGAGAATTTTTGCCCATATGTTGCTAAGATACCATAACGACCCGGTGCTTAAGAAAGAAAAAAGAAAGCCTGTTCGGGTGAACGTGTAAGTAACTACTCTTATGGGACTTTCCCTCTCGGAGGGGGCAGAGGTACCTCGCGAACTGGAGCCGGGAAAAGCGGAGTGGAGCAGCTGCTCACTCGCTTGGTTCCTCAGCATTTTGGGAGGGGAGGAGGCTGCAGTTGCTCCGGCGAGGACTTGTCGCCCCTGCAGGTTTCTGTCTCCTGCTGCCTGCTTCTACCATGAGTAGAGCTCTGCTCATAACAGCGGCCGTTGCACTGGGACCTATTTACCACCCTGCTCCACCGAACAAAGGACCCTTCACCATCTGCTCCGGTGCTCAGGGGAAGGAAAAACCTGGGATCCCCGAGTCCCTTCCCCCTTCCAGGGAGCCAGCCTCTGCCGGCCGTGGTTTGGGAGCCGGGCTGCCCTGCCCAGCCCTGCCACACCTCTGCTACAGCTCCGGGGTTTT